>LJJS01000586.1:0-35820 GCA_001447215.1 Diaporthe aspalathi
AAGTGGCTCACGTGGTGATATGGCTCACGTGGTGGTAAACCACGTTAGATGTTTTTTTGCGTGCATAGTGCTGGTTTTCCAGAGCAGATGATATCCATCGCATCAACATTTAACATTGGTGGGCAGGTCCACACAATTGATACTTTGGTGGCTTATGTCAGCGAGGAGCAAGGACCCACTCTCGCCCCATGCTTGGTTCATCGACGACCCGGCTTAATCACCCTCACTTGCGATCCCAAGCCGACTTACCAAGAAGCATACTCCCTCACCCATCGCCGCTGCCACTTTTGAACGAGTCCACGGGACAAATCAGTCAAGATGGCGGGCCTCAAGCATTTCAGTACGCCGTACATCACCCCCAATTACACACGAGACGAACAAAACTGACCTCCTACCACAGAGCTGGCCATGGACCCGGCCATCATCCGGCTGAATAGTATGGCGACCCCTCCCCTCCGACGACACACTTGATCTCTCCACCATCGGGTGCTGTACGATTTACTCCGTTGTGGTGCCGAATCTCTGACACGTGCGCGGCCGACAGACATGAGCTCGAACCGGTACCAGTACTTTCGATGGACAAAACGGACGGCGCAGATCACATTCAACTACATAATTCTGGTACCAGGGGCACTTGGCGTGGCAGCCTACGCGACAGAGGTACGTTGAACCATCGGGGCCCGTGACAGCGGGTGACTGAGCTGACTGGCGACAATTGCAGGGCAAGTGGAACTTCAGGGCGAAGCGAAAGGGAGACCTGCTTGTAGAGTACTAGCTCGTTGGAAACTCTTCGCAGCATCTGTACATCAGACCGGCACGAACAGAGCGAGAAATACCAAAATTGATTCGTCAATCGACACGACGCAATGTGATCTGAACCTCGGCATCCCCAGGCCCGCGCAACTGAACTCCATATACGAGACCCATCGGGATATTGTGAGGCAACAATACAATGCTTGTCAAAACAATCCGGACCCCATCAACTTCTTTTTCTTTTTTAAAAAAAGCCAACTGAAGCCCCTCGTAAAGCCTCCGCACTGCCGGCCTTTCCTGCAGTCCGAGGACGCCGTTCCGGGGCGACCGCCTCTGATCCTTCAACGTAGCCTCTTGTCGAGCGTGTGCCTCCAGTTCCATGCTTGCCTACCACCTCCTCCCACCCCTGCCACGCCCAGGAGGCCCCTCAGGAAGCTTCTCCCCCCTGCGCCACTCGCCAACCGGCGGCGCCCGGAAGCCGCCTCCTCCTCCAACCGCCCCTATTCCTACTCTGGGCCCGTACATCGTCGCAGACCACCCGTCGCGGCCGCCACCCCTGTTCGTGGGCGGAGGGCCGGGGTCGACGGTGTTCCTCGCCTGCCCAGGGCCGTAGCCCCTCCCGGCCCTAGCGGCAGAGGCTGGCTGCACGCTGCCGTCCGCCGGCGAGGGCGGCAGTATCGCACACGAGAGGTAGTCCCCGACCACGAACCGCACGTCCGCCAGAGTCTTCGCGCCCTCGGTGGCAGCGCCTGCCGTCGCGCCCTGCCGCAGCCTGCCGTCCTCCGCACTACCACCGCCGAGCACGGCGTCTTCTTCGCCGTCGCCGTCTGTAGATATCCCGGGTCCGCCGTCGCCTAGCACAACCGAGCCGAGGTCTTTTACGACGCAGCGCGCTGGGCCCTGGTCTTGATCCCCGGCCGCGCGGGTGTCGTAGTAGAGGAGGCGGAATGCGACGCGCGTGCCTATCGCTGGTGAGGGGAGGAGCTGCGGCGCCGCGGCGGCAAGCTGGTGGGCGAGCTCGGAGAGGGTCGCTGAGGGCCAGGTGTGGAAGGACACGTGAGGCAGGTTGCCGGGCGAGGAGAACTCGTCTGGTCTGTGGAGGGTTAGTCGGTGGCGTTCTCAGGTAGTTGCGGTGGTAACGAACCTGTGGAATGCGCCGGTCCTGTAGAAGACCTTCAGGAGGAATGGGGTGGTCGCATCGCGGTCAACCTTGGCTGCTGGGTCCATGGCCGCGCGAAGCCCTCGATGCGCGAGGCTGATGCTCTGCAGCTCAGCTCTTCCGAGATAGAGCGAGCGTGTCACTCTGAGAGAGAAGGTTCCACTCAAAATCGCCCCATTTGCCTTTGTCGAGGCCTCTGGAGTTCTGCTGCAGTTTTCATGGGGAACGGATGCAGGACCTCGTCGATACTGGCGTGTGCTTTAATGCATGCACCTGTGTAAATCAATCCCGAGGCTGAAGCTCAGGTGGGAATAAGCTTCCCGGGCGCGTGGGGAACCCTGTCGTGTTAGCCCCAGCCCTGGAACGGGCTTCTAGAAGCTTGAACTTAGGCGGAACTCAGCCTCGGCAGGCATTTGACCTCGCATCTCAATACCCACCAAACAACCACGACCCAAACTTCTGCCGACCATATCCACCACTGAAACCCTGTTCGTCTTCGCAACACGTAAGGGGGACCGACCTCATAAACCGACAAAGGAACGAGACAACAACCAAGATGGACTTCGCGGCGTTGATGTCCCAGGAGCTCGCCAAAAAGAAAGCGCCCTCCGTGCCAGACCCCAAGGCAGCCACCGACACATCCTCCAAGTACATGCGCAAGGCAGACGCCGAAGCCGCCAGGGAAGAAGCCTACCGCGCCGAGCAGAAGCGGCTCGCAGAGGAGAAAGAGGCCAAGCTCGCCGCGAAGCGGAAGCGCGAGGAGGACGCCGCGGAGGAAGCGAGGGCGAGGGAGGAGAAGCGGCGCAAGCTCGCCGAGGAGTCGAGGCGGCGCAGGGAGGAGAGGGAGGCCGAGGAGGAGCGCGCGCGGCGGAAGCGGCTGGGGCTGCCGGAGCTCAAGCGCGATGGCTCGACGCCGGCGTCCGGCGCCGAGGAGGACGGCGACGCGGCGACGGACGAGGTGTCCCGGCTGACGGACGAGGAGCTCACGGCCAAGCTGCGGGCGCTGGGCGAGCCGGCGGCGCTGTTCGGCGAGGGCCGCGCCGCGAGGGTGAGGCGGTACCGCAGGCTCACGACGAAGGTCACGCAGGGGCCGATCCCGACGACGCTGCAGCTGGTGGAGGAGAAGGACATGAAGGTGCCGGACGAGGTGCCGCCCGAGGGCGACAGGGAGGCGCGCAAGTGGCTCTACCGGCAGCTGGCGTCGTACTTCACCATGGTGCTCCGAGAGTGGGAGATCGCGCTGGCGAGGGAGCGGGCCCAGGCCGGCGGCGAGCTCGAGACCACCGCCGCCAGGCAGGCGTACAGCACCATGGTGCAGTGCAAGCAGACCATGACGCCCCTGTTCCGCAGGTTCGAGAAGGCCGACCTGGACGAGTCCGTGCTCAAGCCCGTGGTCGAGATCGTGAGGGCCGCCCAGGAGCGGCGTTACGTGGACGCCAACGACGGCTACCTGAGGTTGAGCATCGGCAAGGCGGCGTGGCCCATCGGTGTGACCATGGTGGGCATCCACGAACGAAGTGCGCGCGAGAAGCTCCACAACGGCGAGAGGGGGCACGTCATGGGCGACGAGGTCACAAGAAAGTACCTGCAGAGCATTAAGCGGTGTCTCACCTTTGCGCAGGTGAGATGGCCGCCGGAGGATGTCAGGCAGCTGATGGGCTGAGACTTTAACATCTCAGAATATCAAGGAGAGTGGGCGGAGGATACCCGTTGCATAGCGTAGTCATTTCTCACGGCATCGCCGTCTATTTATGGATTGACTTCCGAGTCCTTCACGTTTCCTTCTCTAACTCCCATGCAAAACAAAAGCGGACCTTCTCCTGTCGCCCGACTCCGAACGCCACCGCAATTTGTCAAACATTTCAATCATGAAATCAGATCGCTGATCGTGATTGAAGATGGGCCTTGATGCTGGGAACCGGGGTAGTGGTCCATCCCACCATCACTTGGACCATCCCACCTCATGCCTGTGCCCTGCAATAGCCCCAGCGTGGCCGCACCCTGGTTCTTATGCTTCCCCTTGACCTCCAGGTCTGCCGACATGATTCCGATGCGACGGATGCGATCCAGGGCCTCCTTCTCGTAATTTCTTGCAGCAGCCAGGGACGCCGCTTGCATCTTTGCGCGGGGATTTGGAGAGGTAATGGTGACCACCTGATATGGTGTTAGCGTGCAGTCACGGATGCCAATTTCCTTCCTGGTCTATGCTGGCTTACCCTGTCGATGGCATCGATACGAGCATCCAAAGTCCCATTTCCTATCATCTCCGCCAGCTCTTGGTCGATGGAGTTCCCCGGCGAAGAAAACGCAGCATTCAGGTTGTCAATCGTGACGCAAGAGAAAGGCTGGACGAAGTGGAAGATACACTTGCCACGAATCACGTTGTACAAGTACTTGAGGTGACTCTGCAGGTTGATGTCAAGGAGGTAGTCTGTGCGGTACGACTCGAGGATGGACAGGCAGGCCGAATACCTGCCGTTCACAAACTGGGAGATAGCCCTGCGGATGTGAGGCTCGAGCTCGAGGAATGTTCGGAAGCTCGAGTTGTCCAGCACGCCGCTGAGCTCTGGCCGACTCATGGTAGTGAGTGCCAGCAGTCCTCCGTAGACGGCGATGTCATTGGGGCTGGCAAACCTGTCATAGTTGTCGGGGGTGACGGCTGGGTCGACCTGCAGGAAGCTTCGTGCGGCATCGAGATACCTGGCCTGGCCGAGGAAGGCGAGCCCATACATGATATTGCAGACCGTCTGTTGGGTCTTGTCGGTGGCGGCGGCGCCCTCGGCTTGCAGGCCGTTCATCTTGTTCACGTTGGTTGTGACAGCAGACCAGTCGCGGCGGTAGAAAGACAGGCGGGCCAGATGCAGCCCAATCTCGATGATGTGCTTTGCGGAACTGACGTCTGCACGGCACTTCGAATATGCCTCATACGCTTGGGACAACTCGCCGATTTTCTCGAGGTGCTTTCCCAGGTCCTCATTGCCCATCTGCTCCGTTTCGTTAGCTGTGTGATATGGACCTGGTGCCGGGGGTTCGGCGGGGGACCAACCCTTATGGACTCCTTGACCAGATTGTTCTTGTACTTCTTGAGCTCCGCCTCGAGGTGGTGCGTCTCTGCTCGGTTCGCCTTTTCCGTCTCGGTGGCCCAGGCGGTGTTGAACTTTGCCTCAGGCTCGTTGGGGGCTAGCGCACGGAGGAGTTCGTGGGCATCCCGGTAGAGCTGGACATCTCTCCCCGTGGCCACCAGCTCGTTGATGGCGAGCTTCAAAGCATCGACGCCGATAACGGTTGACGATCGGGCGATGTTGAGGAGTCTGTCGAGTCTGGTTCGGCCTTCGGATTGGGGGGAGGGGGCGTCAGTGGGAGTGGCGGACACACAGCAGCTGGGGGGTTCCCAAATACCTCTATAGTTCTGTATGTAGGATTCCAAGTCCAACTTAGGGGTCTCTGCAGAAGGGATAACTTAGCAATCTGTTTCCTGTGTTCGCTGGGGCAGAAGTCGTGGGGCACAAGTGTGTGGGCAGAAGGAAGGCAAGCTGGGCTCACCCGTGACGACGATACCGCCCTGCTGGGACCTGTGGAGGAACACGTGCGGTAGGGCATCGCTGGAGGTCGCCATGGCGATTTCAATGGCGGGGAGCTGCGGTGTTTCCGTGCCAGAATGGTGCCGGGCTCTCCAGAGTACCTAATGTGGCGCGTGGTGGTGACAGAGGACGTGACGAGCGTCTGATTGCTGGATAGCAATTGCAGTCAGTGTACGGCGTGCAGCTTCACTCCAGGCAGGGAGGGGTTGCAAGGGTGCAATGGCGGGGTATCCAAGAGAACCCAGGGCGCTGGCTAGCAGGCTAGAGCCTAGCAGGCTGGCAGGCAGGCAGGCTGTGGGGCCCTTCACAAGCTCACCGGGCTTGACCGGCAGGGCCGAGAACAGCGAGGGCTTGGATGGGGAAGGCTAGTGCACGCCCAGACAAGCCTTCCAGATTCAACGACCGAAGCGTGCATGTCAACACCCAACACACAACACACAACACCCACACCATGTACAGTACACTACATTCACCCACACAGGGCTCGAGCTGAGGCCGTCAGCCTTGTCGATCACAAGCCCAGCTGATGCACATCCATGCACGAGAAGCCCGTGATGGTGATATGACAGAGGAGTCTCCAAAAGGTCACAAGACCAGTCTCCAAATCGATCATCACTTCTTTCTGTGGCGGAGCCTGCCGCTTCTGCAGCAAGTCGACAACTCGACAACAGCAGGCCTCGGGCCCAGAATGAATAAATTGGGACCCTTTAAAAATCATCAAAGCAACCAGCACATTAATAATAGTGGCGCCAGGAGATAGCAGTCTCCCCGGTCCTCATGGCATATGCATGCACCACGGCTCGATCCATTGGCTGTGGCCGGGCTTTGGGGCCACCTCCAAAGCCGCTGCCCAGAATTTAGCCGAGTCCGCTGCTGGAAAACCTGTGGCTGTTCTTACGTCATGGCTGTTGTTGCTCGCTTCAAAAACTTCTGTCGAGACGACGGGGGGGCAACGCTTGGCACTTCGGAGCCGATGGCCAGCGTCCGAGGTGGCCGTCGTCCAGCACTATGGACCTACGGACCGACCTGTGGCTATTATCTTTATTATTAGTCACCCAGCCAGCCCGGCCTTTCTCTGCTCGAAACCTCCTCTCATTAATCTCGGGGCCTGGGCGGTTACTCGGGTCCAGACAATGGGCACCGTCGTCACGACTAGCATAACGGCCATATGCTGGTTTGCGACGGGCGCCGTCAAGGCGTGAGACTCAACCTTCCCCGGAGCCTGAAACACCAGGAACGAGACGAGTGTTGCAAACACGGTACCTTACCGCCCGCACTTGTCCGGCGAGCAGGTTTATCGTCATCTGACTCGCATGTTCCATCGAGACGTGTCTGCTATGCAGTCATGTCGCAGACGCTGGGGAGGCCGAGTTGTTGAGAGGCACAAGTAGCCCGTCTGAGCTTCACAGATCTTCCCGCCGTCTTGGCGAACCGTGCCGACGCGCCAAGATCGGCGAGAGCCTGGCCACTTGCAACGTCCGTCCGGCCGCCCAGACTTGCAGAGGGGTGAGTGGGTGTGTGCGGCCACCTCGCGCCCACATGCGGGCTGCTCCGCCCTGGTGGCTGTGCTGGTCCCCTGCCATGCGAGCCTAGAGGCTTGGGTCTCGCAGATGGGGCGATTCGCCGGGGCGGGGAGGGGGCCAGGGGGCCCGCAGGAGCACATGCTGTCACCACCCTGACGCGGCGGGCTCTCTGTCTCAAAAAGATTCTGACGCGGTGCGACCGTGACGGCGCTGCAGCCAGTGACCGAGCAAGCTCCGAGCATTGGAATCCTTCCTTGGTCAAGATCAGGCACAGTGGCCTTGGCACTTGGCGGTATTGTGTGAGCCGGATCAACAAGACACTCGAGGCACATGAGCGGCTCGCTTCCGGGGTGCGGTCACCCACAAACCTTGAACGCACCACTGCCGCCGCCACCTTCGGACTCTGTCCGTTGCTGTGGTGGGCTTCCAAATCTCATCGGCAATGCTGTCCCGACTGACCTGCCATTTGCGGCAGGCTAATTCATTGTACCTGCGGTGGCAGGCTGGGCAATGCCCAAGTGCTGTCCCAATGGAAACTTTCTTGCACGAGAGGCCGGATCCCATTGATTGATCAAGATTGCCTGCAGCATTAAGGACCGATATACCTGTGTGCTGTGCGATATCCCCCATACTACACCATACCAGCCCGCCGCCAGCCTGGCCAGCCCACGGGGTTCGTCCCACTCGAAGGAACCGAAACCCGGTAGACCTAGACTCGCGTACCCTGCGCTATCTGACTATTGCGGATCCCAGCGTGGTCTGGCTGGGGCAGGGTGTGGATCGCATCTGTTGTCAGGTTACGGCGTATACTGCGTACAATGACTACTACGGACCCACGGTACATGATCCCGCCACACATGGTACCAAGGCGGCACGGCACAACCATGAAGTCGTCCAGTACCTTCCCTCATGGCCAGTGTTTGATGGCAACTGGGAAATTTTTCTTCTTCTTCTCATAATTGCGATAGGGGTGGTACAGCGCCGCCCAAGATCTGCAGCCTGCTCTTGGTCCTGCAGAGACTCAGCACAGGGCAAGCATCAATCTCTTCCTCCGGGAGTTCCTTTTACCGTGGTATCAGTGCCTAACGTACATTACAATACACTACACTAGGTACCCCAAAGAAATTTCCGACTTGCGCCTGCTAGCCGGCGCCCCCACATCATCATTGACTAATCGCACCCCCGGCCTCTCCAAGGGGCGGCTTTGCTGCTGCTGTCGCAACGTCCAACCTTTTCCATACCAGCCCCGGAGTCCGGGGACAGGTCTTGTGCAGTCTTGCCCTGGAGCTTACGTGGTTTCAGTCCGACCGCAACCTTCTGCTGGGTATAGTTGCCAGTGAACCAACCGCATTCGACGCATTGGCCCTACTCTGGTACCAAGCCTCGTACTGTCGTATATGATCCGGTATGGGACACCTGGTTACACTGATCCTCCCGCACAGATGGCTCCCCAGACCCTGTCCCGGAGTCCCAGAGATCTGAACTGACGGCTTGGCACCGCAGCTCACGTCAAGCCCTCAACCGTCCCAGCTTGGAATTCCAGTGACACTCGGATCATATCATTCATCGTCAGGCGTCAGGCGCCGAGCAGGGCCAGCATATCGGCTTTTCCGATATTGAACAACTGATTCAGCACTGCCTCTCACTACGTACACACCAGCAAGGTTGTTGTGCATTCGCCCCAGATTCCGCAAGAGTTCATATTCTTTTCAGACAGGCAACCCCCTTCCCTCGAGGCGTTACCCACCGGCTAGCCACTTCCATTCGGTTTGACTGGTCATGGTGGCACTCCGGGCTCCATCCTGGATCATCCCCGTCCTAGCATCTGCTTGTCCCCTTGCCACAGATAGCCTCGACTCTAAGAGATGCCGGATGCCACCCACTTTCCCTTCCAGAATAGGGACCCTGGCACTGCTCTGTCTTCTTCCCCTTCCTAGACCGGACAGGACATGTTCCTGACTGGCGGACTCTACCAGTCAAGGCCCAAGCATTGCTGCTACGTAATCAACCATGCAGGAGACCTTGCGATCTTGTACATACAATATGCCCCGTGTCAAGACTCTCTTTGCGAGACCACCTTCCCACCCCCCCTCCTTCGTTAACGCCTCTTCCACCCGGGAGAGTCCCCGTCATCACCGGTAGCTCGAAGAAGTTCCATAGCTTTTCCACCAGCCTCCACATCACAAGCCATCCCTGCCGACTTACATGCCAAGCTTTGTGCTAGAGTGAGCCATCACAACCTTTTCTCCATGCTACACACACCCCGGCACCGAACCGGCGAACACAGCCCTCTTACCCCTTGCTCTTTCTGACTCCTTAGGTCGACAACCAACGGGAGAGCCCACCCAGGGCTCGCTGGGTTCCGCAAGGTACTGTACATACATGTGTAGACTAGTTGGGATATGAGCTTTTGTCTGCTGGGCGTCTCTGATGGATGAGACTTTGGGACTCCCCCTGCTCCACACCTAGTCACCGTCATAATACTTAGGTACAACAAATGTCCTCCTCTGCCCCTCTGTTGCTTGAGACTACAACTCGCCTAATCTCTTCATTGAACTGGACTGTTCATTGATGATTCCTTCTGCCTCCTGTCTTGAGCCTCCCCCCCCCCGAGCCCTCTAACACCAAAACGACGTTATATCACAAACATCTCTTACCTGGCAATATTCCCCGAACGTCGCGGCGCCCCGGCGGATTGACCGTGTTATATCCGAGCCGTCCGCTAGAGGTTGAAGGCGCAGTCGTCATGTCGCATGGCCAGCCTTCGACTTGAGCCACAGCCATCGTATAATATCATTGACGGTGCTTGTAGCTCCTGCCCACAAGACATGAGCCACAAGGCTCGGAGAAGCATAGGGAGATATATAAAGAGAGTGTTGGCAGGTCAAAGTCCCTGAGTCTTCGCGACCATACGGCGGAGACCAGTGGACTGAGGAGTCTGTGACAACGACCAATTCACCAACTCGACTACAAATCTCTGAAGTGCTTAGCAACAGCCGTCAAGACTCATAGCGGCACCTCCAAATATCATGACTGACCGTGAGATGTCAACGGATTCCGGCTCTGGTGAGCCAAGCCCTGTTTCGGACCGCCAGGATGACCAGCAGACTCCCGAGGACGTCTCGGTCAAAGCGGAACAGGGTGACAAGAGCTCTACAGGGTCCAATCAGACAGTACAGATGCCCGTTCAGAAACGGCGACGTGTCACACGTGCCTGCGATGAATGTCGGCGCAAGAAGATCAAGTGCGACGGCAAGCAGCCATGCACCCACTGCTCTGTATACAGCTACGGTCAGTGTAATCCCATTTGACTTTCGAGCTTCCCCTTTTAACGCTGCCGACTATACAGAATGTACATATGACAAGCCTTCCAATCGGAGGCGGAACCCTGCTCCTCAGTATATCGAGGCCCTCGAGAACAAGCTGGCACGCGCCGAGGCAACCCTGCGCAAATTTGTCCCGGACGTCGACCTCAACGACCCGAACCTGGATCCCGCCATCCAACAGGAGTTCCAGAATCGAGAACGACAAAGACTACTAGCTGCGAAAACACGGCAGGAGAATGCTAAGCAAGCGGAGCAGCAGACCGCCCAGATAATGTCCATGATCGAGACCTTGGGCCAGCTAGACCTTACAGAGGGCGGCGGGTGGGACTTCCGAGGCACTTCATCTGGGGCTGTCTTCCTCAGGAGGATGAAGGACCACTTCAGGGGCTTGATGGGCCACGACTACCAGACCACCTTCCTCCCGCGACCGGCTCAGGTTCCAGGCTTGCTGAAGCTAGACTCGCCACAGTCGACATCAGCCTCGACTCCTAACGACACGAAAACGTCGAACGTTTACGATCTGCCGCCTAAAGAACTCGCTCGCAAACTGTGCTATTGTGCGCTCTCATGTGCAACGGCACTCCTGCGGATTGTACACCTGCCTTCTTTCTTTGACAAGTTCGAGGAGTTGTACCAAAAACCGGCAAGTACCTTCGAGACAGAAGACAACCGTTTCCTCGGACTGCTTTATGCGGTAATGTCCGTGGGATGTATGTACAACATTGCCGAGGAGGACATTAACAACCAGGTGAACTATGAGGAAGCAATTGAGGAAGGGTAAGCGGCCCGGACAAGAATCAATAGGAAACAACATGTCTTCTCAAGTGCTAACACGGGCACAGGATGGGATATTATACGTCGGCGAGAATCCTGCTGCAAGACATCACAGAGTGTCGGGATCTGACTTCGTTACAGTCCCTACTATTCTTGATTCTGTTCCTGCAAGCGACGTCGAACCTAAGCGCGTGCTATGCTTTCCTAGGCATTGCTCTGCGGTCCGCGCTCAGGATGGGTTTACACCGGCACTTGCCCAATGCCAACTTTACACCCCTCGTAAGCGAGTTGAGGAGACGCATCTTTTACTTCATCCGGCAGCTGGACATTTACTGTTCGGCTCTCCTAGGGTTCCCGATCTTGCTCCACGCCGAGGACATTGACCAGCAGCTGCCATCAGAGATCGACGACGAGTTTATCACCGAAGACAGTATTGCGACGCCCCCTCCCGAAACACCAGGGTCATTCTTTCAAGCCTTCAATGCACACTCGAGGCTCATGGAAATATTGATGAAGGTCATCAAATACATCTACCCTCTCAAAGGGATCGAAGGTGCCGTCATAAGTTCAGATGGTGACTCCAGCCCGACCTACATGATCGAGTACCAGCGCATCAAGGAAATCGAAGGGGACCTTCAACTGTGGCATGAACAACTTCCCCAAAGGTGGCGTCCCAGTGCAGAAGGGCCCATAGAGGTGATGCGGTAAGGCTGCTACTTTCTCATCGGCTTCCAATCACGTTGGCGAGTCTGGTTTCGCAACACTTGAATCCCCTTCATCGTTTGTGCCCTTCATCATATTCTCCGCCGGCTTGCTAATTCCTTTTGGCTTCCAGAGTCCGGACCCTTTTACGTTTTGCATACGCACACGTGCAAATGATGCTGTACCGACCGTTCCTTCACTATATCTCACCCAGGTTGTCAGCCGGCAAAGTCGTTGACGAGAGCTACTACGCTTGTGCGGCTGCCGGGATAAGCGTTTGCCGGAATATTATCCACATAGCGATGGAGATCAAAAACCAAGCCCTCGTGGTCGGTCCATTCTGGTCCATGTTGTATACTGAGTTCTTCGCTATCCTGACCCTGGTATTCTATACTCTCGAGAACCCAGACAAGCCGGGCTCGGCAGAGATATTCGCAGAGGCCAACGCCGGTCGAGAGATGATCGCCCAGATGGCCCTGAGGAGCCTGGCGGCCGACCGAATCACGGCTTCCCTAAATTCATTGTGGGAGAACCTTCCAGACTCAGTGAAGAAGGGGAAACCCAAGTCTGCGTCTACGAAGAAGCGGCCCGCGGCTGGGCCGAAACCAGGCCCTGTACCACTGTCCACTCACAAGACGCCTCTTCCATCCAGCAGGGGCAGCGACACGCGAACAGGAGTCCCTATGGCTTTCCGTTCTCCCATTCAGGGTGTAGGGTCGTCGTCGACGCTGGGCCTCGGCGTGAACCCCTCCGAGATCCACACTTTGGATGTTCCAAGCACAGGCGCATCTGATGCCGGAACTCCTTCGTCGAACCACACGGCGGACACGCCATACATCCCACAGCACAGCAACACACCGAACCAGGCCTTGAACCACCACAGTCCGAACGATATCTACAAGTTCGACGCGATGATGTTCTCTTCAGGGGATCCCTTTGCCTACCCGAATCAGCCGTTTGTGGAGTCACAGCCGCCGCCTCTGGCACCGCCCCCGCAGGCCGACTCAGGCGGCTTCTACATGACGCCGGGGCTATACGGCGGAATAGAAGGGCAGCTGAGTGAGTTTGTTTATAATATGTATACCTATATCTCCACAAAACCTGCATAGGAGGCTTGGAAGCTGACGCATCACCCTCACAGCTGGCCCTCTACCTCCATACCTCATGCAATCCCCGGCCGGGCAGGCTGGCCTTGACCTATCGGCGCAGATGTACCAGTCGCCAAGCTCTCTGGCTGCGCAGCAGTACCACGTGAGACAGGGACATCACCACCACCGGCAACAGCAACAGCAACAACACCGGCAGCAGCAGCAACACCAACACCCACAACAACAACAACCTCATCCGGGAGTCGGCAGGGAAATGGACGACTTGATGACGGATGCGGGTTTTGACCGGAACTGGGACATGTTCAACGCGGACTTCAAGCCGATGTGAGCAAGTGATCTCTTCCACCGGGGACGGGGCCAACGAATACAGTCAGTCTATCGACGCCGGTCGGGGATGATTGCCAAGAACGCATTGCCACGAGAACAGGAATGACGAAGGGATGGCCAGGAGGAACGGGGAACGAGGAACGAACCAAGCAAAGAGAAATACGAGGAAGAGAACGCCCGGCAGCGTTGGGTGGTTAGCGGCACCTTACACCCCACGGCTTATTACATTGGGGCCACCGATGGGCGTTTTTGGTGCTTTCTGGTCGGCAGATTTACAGAGCATTTTAGACGTAACGGATTGTTTCCCATCGCGCTGTCGGCCCGGGAGTGCCCTTGCTTAGGGTGTGGTCGCTCGGGATGGGCTTGGGAAGCGTTATGGGGAAAAGGGGGGGGGAGGCACGGGGGAAGGGGCATCAGTCCTCGCGGGCTCATTACACACCAGTTGGAACTTTCCTTTCCATTATTCTTCTTCATCTTCTTTTTATCCCCTCACACTTCAACTCTTCAACAGCATATCCACATTTTCCTCGAAACACTACACGTACCACGTTTCACATTCGTTCGTGGTGGATCCGCGGGTCCCGGTGGTATGAAAGCCTTGGGCCACTGGGTCCCACCTTCGAATACCACAAATCACGCCGTCATAGGACAAAAACGAAACATTCCCCCATCGCTGTGGCGGTGGCCGTCGCCGTGCGTCGCACGGGTTGGCTGGCGGCCTTGGGGTTTTCCACATTGAATGGGCTGTCACCAGGACTTCTCTTGTATTCCAGAATCACGAGCCTCGCCACCAAACCATCCACCCGATTTCAAGCATTATTTTAGATCCATTTTCAGATTCTTTATCGACAGCAACTGCGGGATGGGCAAGGCGGCAAGGCGGCCTTTTTTTCCCCCTCCGGCCAGGCACGAATCGAAAGAGTCGCACTCATGATGTACACACACGGACACTCCCAGTTTACTTGCCCCTCTTAGTGACGTCGAAGAATTCCGTGAGGCCCTTTGCCACGACGTCGACGTTCATATTGACCAGGGGCATCTTGTCGTAGCTGCCCTCCTTCATGATGGCCACCAGCGCCAGGTAGCGGTCGACCTCGCGCAGCATGACGGGCCTGAGCCCCTCGTTGACGACGATGTGGCTCTCGGCGAAGGGGACGGCGACCTGGTCCTCGAGCCGCTGGGACCAGGGCGGGCCCTCGAGCCGGTCGCGGTGGGCCTTGGAGCGGCTCCAGCTGCCGTAGACCGTGGACACGTCGATGATGACGTCGATGTAGTCCGAGCAGATCTCGTAGCTGGCCATGTCGGCCGGCGCCGAGTCGGTCGCGATGTAGATCTTGGACATGACGTCGAACAGGTAGGCCTTCTCGAAGCGGCACGTGCGGCAGAGGTTGGTCAGCATCGCCTCGAGCTGGCCCAGGCGCGGGATCAGCTTCTGGATAACCTTGGAGAAGGCCTCGAAGATGGAGTGGTTGTAGATACTGGTGAGGTGGAACGTGACCGGCGCGTTCTCGAAGCCCTCATCCGAGAGCTCGTCCTGGATACGGATGGTGATGTCCCGCTGGATGTCCAACTTGTAGTCGTCTGATAGTCCGTCAACCTTGTGGATGAACACCTCGATGTTGATGGTGGGGTAGTTGCGCTGTAGGTACAGGATAGTGCCGTTTAGCCGCGAGACGGCTTCGAGGTAGTCGTCCTGGGCGTCAATGACCCAGATGAGCGCGCCAATCTCACCAAAGACTGCATCAATATCGAAGTTTGGGCTGTCGAGAAAGTCGATCTGCCCAGGGAAGTCCCAAACTTGAAAGTCCATGAACGACCTGGACGTCCTTTTCGGTGATCAGCCGGGGCTCTGGGTAGAGTGTGAACAGGTGTACTTACGCCATGGAGTCTTTCTGGATTCTCACTGTTGACTCCAGAAAGAGCGTTTCAGAAGGCGGTACTTTGTGGAATACAACGCTCGAGATGGATGACTTTCCACTCCTATACGTGCTAATCAGTCCCTGGAGGTCGCTCACCTGCGGGCTGCTGTACCCAGGAAACCTACCTCCTCTGGCCCATGAGCAAGAGTCTTGGTTTGCTCTTGCCCGCGTTCGCGGCCGGCATGTCGTTTGTCGGGGACAGAGCCCCATCGCGTTGCTGTAATCGTGCTCGGTTCTGTTCGTAAAGACGTCCGAGATTTAGCGCTGCTGGACTAACATACTTGACATATGGTCGACGTGGCGTTCCGGGAGCGGACGAGCCGCTGGACCCCATTAAAGACATGGTGCATAAATTCAACTGCTAAGGATCGCAAAGGGAGACAGGCTTGATCTGAAGCGTATTGTGAAGTCAAGACCATGAATGGCGGCAAGACGGGATGGGGCCAGGCGAACTTCGAGAGTTTTCATACAGGCACAGGACGACCGACCACATGAGTGACTGATTGTACGCGCTTTTCACCTCTCTCTTCCGACCAGCCCGGACGTCTGCAGTGACTGTTTGCAGGCCCGTGGAAAAGCTATGACGACGAACTGTTTGATCGGGACGGGGCGTTGCGGTATCTCTCAGGCTGTTTGCACCGTGGGATGGCAACCCTTCGATATTGGTCAAACGGTCGTCCGGAAGCCAACGAAATGACTGCCACGGTATATCGCTGGGCCGAGGAGAGTGGGGGATGGTGGGATATGGGTGTCGCTCCCACATGCATATACGGCAAGACGCATGAGAGTTGGCGTTGATACGCAAAATGGCATTGCCTCCCAGGTCGGCAGAAGAACGAACATGGCCGGCTGTTCCTTATCTGCTGCCCGCATCCGCTCCTCCCGTTCAGGTACCGGACTTTGTGACGACCGAGCTAGCGAAAGGAGCAGGAGGAAGGTAGAAAATACCAATTACCCTTGGGGGGTCGCACAGGCTCGTCCAGTGGCTCAGCAGTAGTCGGTGAAAGCTGAGAAGACAAGCTGAGGTGACTCAACTCGAGATGCCCTACCTGATCCGAGCTGACCGGGCGCACTTGCGAGGCTGACGGTTCGGCCGGGTACAAGAGAGCCCAGTATATTGAGCCCCTGGGATCACTGGGGCAACTGGATGCGGTGAGATGCCACTGGGCAGGGCATGTGAAGCACTCGCGGGTGAGGTGATGCAGAGGGCTCTTGGAAGTGAAGTGCGGGCACAGCAGGCCTCGGGAGTTGCCACCTCGTAGCGAGCGATACATCGAGGTGTGACGAGAACCGAGAGGGTGGTACTCGGCCGTGCAGCGGCCGAGACAAGTCAACCACATCAAGCAGTGAGCACACCAGAGCTGCAGAAAGGGGTAAAAGACCATGCGCTGACAAGAGGGAAGACAGAAACATAGGAAGAAGCACAGAGGGGAGAAGCATTACCTCCATCGCGGGTGTGGTGCGGGACCCAACCGGGCAGCCTCTTGCCTCGTCAAACACCCGGAACAGCAGGGCTCGTTCAAATCACGCCCAGAGGGGAGTATCTGGAGAGCTGCAGGAATGCTTTGTCCAGAACGGCACACAGCTCATAGCGGTACCCTTGCCCTTGAGCCGCCCAACCAGAGGCGCAGAGGGCCAGAGGGGCCGTGGAAAGACAGCTGCGATACGACGTGAAGCTGACAGGTGACGCGAGCCGGACGGGCTGACCAACTGGAGCACGTGTTAAACACGGGACACGAGGATGAGCTAAGAGTCGCCTGCTCGACGGGCAAAGCTGAGTGGTTACCAACCAGATTGGCAGATGCCTTTTGACGTGGACAGGCCCCGGGAGGTCTGATGACAATGGCGAGATGGGGAGAGGGCTGCTGCGCAGTTATGGCGCGCCTGATGGTGAGCAAGTTCGTTGGCTCCTTCGGAAGCCGAGTGGGAGCGAGATCTCAGGCTCGAGCACTCGAGCACTCGAGCACTGTGGTGCGAAATGCAACACACACAAAGTCGCGAACCTTGCAGATGTGTGCCGGGGCTGCGTTCACCAGTGATGCACGGGCTGCTCTGGACGCGAGCGCAACTACTCAGGACGGGATGATGGCCCCCTCCCAAGCACAGTCGAGATGACGGTAGCGTAGCGTAGAGCACAACTTGCGGATGTGGCAGCAGTCGTGGTCCTGAGCTCTCTGAACCGTCACTAATAAGGGGATGTGGTTCATGAACCTTCGAGGCAGGCCGGCTGGCTGTTTTTGGGCAGAGGCATTAGGAAGGTCACTGACTCTCTACATCAGGGTTAGGGCTGCCGGTGGAGGCCGTTACCCAAGGCTGCTTGTTGGTACGGCTTGCATGACACGGGAAAGACACAACATCTTCGTATTCGGCCGTATGATCGCGCAATTTCCATGGCCTCGCACCCGGCCAAGTGGACGGTAGCCACTGTTCAGGCCACAGAAGCGCACGACATAGGTCTCATAGCTACCCGACAGACCCCTCTTGACGGGATAGCTACTTGCCACACCTCATATCTGAACCTCTTCTCGTTGTTATGAGCTTAATGGGACCCGACAGGGTAGTATGCTATGTGATGAAGTTACAAATGCTCTCATGACTGACGGCCGCCCTTCTGGCCTCTCCCAGCTCGGACAAGGTAGCAAACCCCAGGGGGGTGTGGAGATCCGCTACCTGCCCTCCAAGCATGGCAAATATGGAAACAAGCCGGCACTCAAGGCGAATCGGGAACCTGCCTCTCGTTTTCCTTCCTGTTCCCCTGCCTCCCAAATAAGCCCGCCACGAAGCTCTTCCTGCGTTTGGCCACCTTGACCTTCTCGGTCTTGGGCTTCTCGCCACTGGGCGTGGGCGTGGTTGTGGTTGTGGTCTCTTCGACGCTCGCGGGAGGAGTCATCTCAGCAGCCAAAGGCGGCCCCTTGATGTTGGACAGGGACTATAGCTGAGTCAGCCGCTGTAGTGCTCGCATCGAGCCCCTCTCTAGACTGCGGGACTGTACCCACCTTGACGCTCAATCTTCTTCTCCTCGCGAAGGCCCCGAGCTGCCCTTCGTCACCGACGCCGACGGGGCCGTTACCCTGGCCATGTGTCTCCTCGTCCAGGGACTGCGCCAACGTTCTCCCATTAAGTACCACATTCTCATCCATCATGGCCACGAAGCGTATGAGGCCCCTGGGTGGTGGCACCCCCAGCGATTCCTCGAGGTGTTCCGACAGCAGGTAGGCATTGCGCTGGTTTGTGCTTGGTTGGACGTACGGGCCCAGAGCTGACAGCGTCAGCGTATAGGCGGGCTCGAACGTACCCGCGAAGAAGATGCAGGCAGAGTGCTGGACATGGACGGCGATGGAGGACAGCGGCCTCTGGTAGCGCTCGGCAAGCTTGGCGCCAAACTCGGTGATGAAGATGAACTCGTCACCAATCTGGTCGATGGTGAGTGAGCCACCCTCCGGTCAGAAGCCCACCACCTTGCACCCTCAAAGACACAAAGTTGTGGACTGCGAACTCACTATAACGTTGGTCTTCAATTCCGCTACGACTATAGAGTCACTCTGTATCCTCTCGCGCACGGTGTCCATGATGCACCTGCCTGAGAAGGCTTCCTCGTAGTAGTGAGTCTTGCGCCTTGAGAGCTCAGCCCTGCCCATTGTCAAGGCTGCTGTTTGTCTGGGCGTGTCCCCAGGTGGCCTGCGCGTGATGGGCTGCATAAGCTCGTCCATCTCTGTGAGTTGAGGCAGCGTCCACGGGTGTCTGCTCGCAGTGTTTTGACGCTCCAAAGGCGACATCTTGGAGGATGGATCAGATCTCAGCTGAGCTCCTGAATCTCCCTGGCAGTGGAGTGCTGTGAGGATGAAAGTCGATGGCGCATCGACTCGATGAAACCGAGGTGTCGTGCTTAGCTACAAGCAGACGGTCGCAGGTGTTCGCCCTTTGGCAGTCCTCCGATTGAAGGGAAACTGGACTGTGTTATCGTTTCATAGGCAGACCTCAATTGATGTCACGAGTGCCCTTTGTGTTGGCTTGCTCGGTGGCAATTCATTCAACCAAAGTTGTATGTTTCAGGCAGCATCGTTCGTGCGTCGTTGGGTGCGGCATGAGTATGTTGGACCCGCTCGTTCTGACTTTAATTGAACGTGAGAACTGGGTATAAATGAAAACGCCTCGATACTAAACCACGGATAGCAGCATGGCGAACCCGAGTCTGCTCAGGAGGTAAGACGTCACCAGGAAAAAGGCGGCCGGCCGATCTTGTTTTGCATTTCAAATTCACAGACCAACTGAACTGCACGCATGGCAAACAGAAGACGGAAGGGACAATCTGGATGCTGCTACCCGCGGCCGGGTGGTTGGGAAGGGGCATCTAGAGGCGAGGATGGCGGGTGAGGTCGCCAGCAGGAACAGCAATGCGACGGAAGGGAGATTGATGTCTCGGATTCGCTGTGCTACTACGGCTGGTAGCAGTGAGCTCATCTTGATTTTGCTACCTGGGTATTCGTCACGCATCGACTGAATGCCACAACGCACCAGCCAAGTGTGCGCGTCTTCTAAGTTGGAACAGACAGGAGTTGGCATCAAGTCAAACGCAAATGCACCGAGAACGCCAGCAATTAACGGAGGAAGAAGAGTAAACCCCAATGCTTCTGCCTAATACCAGGCGTCCCATACCATTTCTCCACGCATCTTATCAGACAAGACCTTACCGCTCGGTGCCATATAGCGCGACCAACACAATCACCAGTAGCAGCCGGCTCATGCTGCGGGACTCCCCTTCCTGGCATGTGCGTATGCAGTGACGTGTTTCTCGACCTTGAGCTGCCAGCCGGCAGCACACAGAGCTATGGCCTCCAGGGGCACGAGGATGACAGCCAGGTACACGCTCGCCCAAGACTGACCGCACAGTGTGCCGAAGTAAGGGGCCTGCCCCATCTGAACCGACCTCCACCGGCAGGTCCAACTGAGGAGCGAGTCGGTTGTTTCCGAGGCGTTGATGGCATAGAAGATGATGATGGCGACCAGTGCAGCCACGAAACCGACCACAGGTGCGGCAAACATGACTGGGGTGTGGACGGGTGTGTTTTTGCGAATCTACAGAAAAGGGGTGGGGGCGTTGTCAGCCGAACGAAGACTATCAAATAGGACTAGTGCAGCAGGATGACTTACATGAGGGACCTTGCTGCACAGCAAGGCAGCGATGCTTACAAGGACGACCAGAGTGCTCCCAGCGACGAGGGCAACGGTTGGCTGCATGTCGAAAGAATCGGGCCACAAGGAGATGGAAGTGCTCCCGTCGAGCCTCGTCATGTTGTAGACCCTGACTGCATCCGCGGAAAGGCCCATGATTGTGATGCCGCAGAGAAGAGCGAGAGCGGCGATGGATGTCCTCGCGGCATCAATCAGCTTCAACGTCTTGGTCTGCCTCTCAAGATACTGGTCATTATCAGAGTCTACCTCAAAAGTAGACGAGGAAGCCTCGTGCTTGAGAGATGAGCTCGACATGATGGTGACAATAGCACCGGAACGGGGGTATCAAACAAGGAGGGAGTCCGAAGCGAAGGAAGAAACAAGAGACTGTGAAGACAAGGTCGAACGAGAACAACAGCAAGGGCAACAGCAAGGGCAACAACGGGTAGTACTAGAGAGACGAAACTCGACGGGGGAAACGAAACAGAAGGAGGAACAAGTGTTCTAATAAACCATGGCGATAGATCCACTTGCTTGCAATAAGGTTGACTATGTCTTGCAGAATGCAGGGGGAAAGCAACGGATACGCATCCAGTAGCCGCCGCCGCCAGCAAGCAAAGCAAGCAATCAGGCGCCAAATAGGGCCACCGGCCACTCATCTAAAAGGCGGCCGCAAAGTGCAGAGTGAATCCATCGCCATCTGCGAGCTTTGTGCGGTCGAGGCAGTGTGACTTTCCAAATTTAAACCCACCGAGACGAGAACACCACCCTCGCCCAGCGCGTATGCAGTGAGAAATTCGGGGTTGCGGTAGCAGGCGGCACGTCAAAAGGTGGGTGGTGCAACAGGATTGGTCTGCTTGGCTTGGCTGTCTGGTCTGGTCTTGCTGCCTTAGCCTGGGGGAGGTCAACCATCAGCGGCCCGGCGCTTAAGTCCTATGTCGGTCTACAGACTCTACACAGCTACATAGGTCAGGGGTTCTCCCCAATCAGAAACTGCCGAAAGGGGGTCCCTGCACACCTCCTCCACACACAGGTCACCACGCAGCCAGGCAGGCCAGCTTACCTACCGCCCGTCCTCGTCCTCGTCGTGCATTGAGGGGGGGAGGGACTTCATCAAGGTTCGCCTGAAGTTCATCCTCCCTCGCAACGTCCAAAATTGGAACTCCCTCCTTGGGGCTCCTCCGTTTGGTGCACCTCAACCCACCCCCTTCTCACCCCCTTCTCACCCCCCCCGCCGACGCACTTCGTTTATTCAATCAACAACCAGCCCTTGACGCCTGCAGCCAGTCCGCCAAAATCTACCTGCCAGCCAGTCTGTCCGTTCACCCTACTGGCTTTGCGCCCTGCGCCCTACTCAGGGACAGCCGTTGGCCGCGGCCCTGTGCCTGTGAGACATCCGCCTTCCCACTTCCTGTCTCCGAACTCCGAGGCTCGCACCCTCGCCTGCTGCCGTGGCTTGCCTGGCGTCTTGCCCCGAATGTCATCGGGCTCGAGACTCGATTCCTTCCCACTACTGCCGCGGTCCTCTGCCACGTGTTGCCCGATATATGCGGCTCGTGTGCAGCCGAAAGCCATTTGCGAGCCTTGATCAGTAATCTAGCAGTCAACCTGCCCATCACCTGGGGCTAGCGGCCCGACTCTTGTGTGTCCTGACACCTCTTACTGCTTCCTGCTGGTCGGCCTCGCTCATCAGCTCTCGCCAGCTCTTTCCAGCTCTCCTCGGGAACCACACTCGCCTGGCTTCTTGACATCGGAACTCTTCCGAGCCCAGCACAGAACGGTTGGTACCACCTGACAGTCGATGGGAAAAGACTTGCGACAATGGCCAGGTCCGACTTCAGAGCCATCTTGGTTTGCGGGACGTCGCCAGCCACCGCGCGAAGCTCTCAGTTCATCCTAGCGTCTACTCGTCCGGTTTAGGAAAGAATCGCCTGTCTGAGGGCCAACGGCCAAATGCAAGACAATCGTCATGCCACTGACGACCGGTCAAGTCCCCCACGCGGCCTGGCGAGACTGCCCGTTTGCACATGAACCTGCGTGCTTCTTGCCCTGGTCAAACGGCTCGCTGCAGAAATGGTCGCGCAGCCCGCGTTGGCGTCCTCCGCCCAATGGACAAGTAGTCATCGGAGCTGTCCATTTTGGCGCTCTCGCATGTTCTGCTGCAGCGGCCCACATTGCCGGCCTCCTGGAGCCAATAACCTGGTCCAGGGTGAATCTGCTCCCCGGGGTCTATATGGAGGAGCCAGATAAGCGAGGAGGCGGCTTGATGCGGTCGCTCTGCATTTCCACACCACACGAGCACGAGAGTGATGATCCAGACGACTCGTTGACCGTGCGGTGGATCGGGCTCTGGGCCGCTGGATCTAGCAGCAAATTAGACCCGTCAGACCGGAGACGGGGAGCCGAGTCCTCTAGTAGCCGGTCCAGTATGGCTGTCTAGACAGCAGCCGGACGACAGTGCGCTCTCGCTTCGCACCGCTAACATCGCCATGGTTACACAGCTGAGGGGGGCGCAAACCACATGCAGGAATACTCCGCAGAGGCCGTTCACAGGTCTCTGTGCAAGGTCTCATGTACATCCACCAACAGCTGCAGAGGGCACAGGTCCCGCCAGCCAAGCTTGTTGTGCGCCGTCCTTTGCATACTGGCATGTACGCAGTCCCCCCAACCTCTCTTCTGACTGTACAAGTGGCCACTGGAAGAAGCAACCGATGCAGCTGCCAACCTCGACCTTGGCCGGCCAGTCCGCAATGTTGACCCGTGGTAGGGTAGAGAGCTCTTGATATCGAAATGCAAATTCAAGCAGATGCCCAGGTGATGTGGCGGGTGCAACGACCCTGCTTAGACCCAGCTCGCGGCCATTGTTTCTCTTCATGACCCCGGGGCTGTCCAGTCTTCAGGGTCCCACAGACTTGGTTTACGCCCAATTACTCCGGGTGGTTTCATAGGCAAGGATCCGTACCCGGGTTTTAACCCAAGAGTACAGAGCATCGACGGGAACAGGGATAAGTCCCAGTTCTCCGGACACGACGATGTTTCTCGGTCTCCAACAACAATATCGGCAGGCGCCCGCGCGTTCGCTGTGGACAGACATCAGTAAGTCATGGGTGTGTGCCTGGGTGCTGGAATCCGCCACATCGGCCAGATTGTTCCCTGCGAGTCTTTTTGAGATCACTCGAGCTTGGCGTGTGCGCAGCAGCCGTGTTGCGTACCGGCTACTCCGACCACGTTGCGGTAATATAACCTACATCATGTGTGATTGTACATGCGAGCTAGACCGCCTCGACCGCCTCGACACTAGTGTCTCGGGTGTCCGAGTTACTTTCCCTCCTCTATCTGACTTTCACGAACTTCATGTGAGTTTTCTCATATAAGGGCCCAATAGCCGTCCCTTCTAAGTGCCGTGTGGTTGTCAACACTCGGCCACATTGGACTCCTCGTTTTTGTTTGGGAGGTCTGCACATCATCTCTCACGCCCATTCATTACTTGAACAAATCACCAGGTCGAACCACGTGGCTTGGCTAACCCCATATATATATATATGATCTTGGTCTGAATACCGCGTCAGCAATGGAAGAAACCAACTCGGCTGGACAGGGGAAGATTTTCGTAAGCTGGCCCCCGACATAGTCTCCTCCCATTGACATGTCACTTATCAGACTCCGTCAGCACCTATTTCCCAAACTTCCCGCCGAGCTTCGATGGAGAATATGGGCCTTCAACCTGCCAGGCCCGAGGCTCGTATCTGTTCATTGCGGCTCTAAGTCACTATCTCCTCGGCTGGACAGCGGCCGCCCTCCCCCGTCCCCATCCTCCTCCTTTGGATGCACGTCACAGGCCCAGATTCCACCAAACCTACATGCCTGCCATGAGTCCCGCCGCGAAGCCCTCCGGCAGTACCGGGCATCCTTTGGGATAGCCCGGCAGCCCGGGCATACCTTTTTCGACGCGGAGCAGGACTACCTGTACTTTGGTCCTCGGGACGGCTTCATGGCCTCCGAGGCAAACCTGCGGACCGTGTTGAGCCTGTGCGACCCGGCCGAGCTGGCCCAGGTGCGCCGCGTCGCCATCAACGAGGCCCTGTTCTGGGTCTATGATTCTGCCTGGCACCGCCAGCCTCCATCCTACTACCATGGCCATCAGCACCGTCACCAGCAGCAACAAATCCCACAGCTGCTGCATACGCCCCCGACGATGCCGATGATGGAGGACCAGTACCAGCCAGGGCGCCCGCCTCAGCCGACGACCACCCCGGAGACAAACTTCCAATTGCCACCTCCAGGGCCCCNCGGCGCACCCAAGCCTAGCGGCCTCCCTGCTCGTCGATATCCTGCGCCTGGTCCGCGCGCGCCTCCCCGGGCTGCGGGAGCTCGTCCTCGTCCCGCGCGACGAGAACCCGCTGTACAGCAGCGACTGCTACCTGACGGAGCCGGCCATGGGTCAGAACCGCCTGAAGCGGCAGTTCAGCGAGACGCTGGCGGTCGCCTTTGGGTACGACGGCGGCGGCGGCGGCGGCGGCGGGCATGGCACCGCGGCGCCCCCGCTGCTGCCGTGGGAGTGGAAGATCAGGACTCTCAGCGCAGACCCGGACCCGCCGTCTTACGACCGGCTGGTGCTGGGCTGGTGCGATGCCGCCGGCGCGGATAACGCGCCCGCCGGCGGCGGCGGTGGTGCTGGTGGTGGTGGGTGGAGGGACGGCGGGGCGGGCGCGATGGCTGGGGCTAAAGGGCCCCCGGGCGTGACCACGAGGCTCGGCGCGGTGCAGGAGAGCGCGAGGAGGTTCCTTGAAGTAGAAATGGAGGTCGACGTGTGTGAGTGAATAGCGTCTGCGGAGGATTGGAGGGGGGGTGGTGTGTGGTTGGTGTTACCCAGCGGTAGTGTGGTGTCGTACTACAAATGACCGCATGAATCACAGAAAATACCTTTGGCTCATTCTTGATATCATTTCCAACACTGCACGAAGTCCGATTGTGTCTTGATGCCGAGGTAATTTTCGTGTATTGCTTGACTGCAGTAGTCTTAGAGAGTACATAGGCTGACGGGGCCGCTCGCAATGCCTTTGCGCGCACGCACACACTGTTGCACCATGCGTCTCACAAAACCCTGGGGAGTATGTAATCCACATGAAACGACAGACGCGATGCGGATGCACGACCGCCCCGCCAGCATGCTGGGACTCTTAACGAACAGCTACCTTAGCGATCTAAGCCTGCCGCATCTGCGCCTGATCCGGAAGCGAGAACACCTTGTAGGTGAGCCCATCCTTGCCCAGAAGACATACCCTGGCAGGGACACCACCCCTGGCGTCGCTAGCCTCCATGGCCTCCATGCGCACAGGCACGAATGGGGCCATGTCCTCGGGAAATTCCACCGCCCGCACCAGCGGCGGCGGCGGCGGCGGCCTGCCGTGCGACAGCGTCGCGGTGCCGGACTCGTTGGCTTGGTAGCTGGGACTGGCGGGCCTGAACAGTACGCGAAGCAGTTTCGGCTTGCCATCTTGTGGCAATAAAAGTCAGCCTTACCCCAAGCGTCAGATATGAATAGCAGCTCAGCATACCTCCGGACTGGCATAAGGCCAGAAGGATATCTTCATTTAAGAACTTGATGTCGATAACTCGGCCGCCACTGCCTGAGTCGAGGCACTGGCAGCTGTAGAACGCCGTGGAATGGGTGGTGCTGATGCCGTTGATGACCTCGATCTTGGTCTCGAAGATGCCAACTGTGAGGACACGTCCTTAGCAGCTGAATAAATTCTGGTATTCCTTCCTATTGGAGGGGCTTACTGTCGAGTGGTCGTTCTTCAGTCACTACGGCTGTATACGTGACGCCGTCCATACCATTCTGAAAATGTCACTGTCAGTACATCAAACGTGAGGAATGGGTGATGTGAGAGACCTACAGGTTTAGAGACGGAGCACATCTTTGCGTCCACAGCAGAGAACGTCTCTGGGCCTGAGTTTTGGCCAACCACTTCTAGTTTCGCAGTCTGCCCAAAGCGAACGCTGCGCTTCTCCGCCTCAGCAATATTCATGAATACACTTGCCGCCCTCGCAGTAAGGAGGTCAACCACAAAGGCCATCTTCGTAAGCCCCTGCATGTGCGGGCCGCCTGCCTCGTGACTCTTGATCTGTTTGTCCAGCTCATCAAATACCGCGGAACTATCCTGCATGCGCTCCCAGTCCTCGTCCCAAGTCTCCCTCGTAACCTTCTCAAAGTGAATGGACATGGGGCTGCTGACAAGGTATCTTTCGATGTACCTCAGTACCTTGGCCGGAGCGAGGAGGGCCTCTTTGTCCGCCAAGTCTTCCGGCACTGTAGCGGAAGAGACCCGGTCTATGGTGAGACGGACCCAAGATGAGAACATGCGGAAGAGCTCAAGCTCCTCCATGGTGATAAGTAGAACTCTGTGGCAGATGAGGTTCAGGGCAGCTAAGATGTCGACAAGCCGCGTTATTTCGGTATTCGTAAAGCCGACGTGGTCTTCTTCCTCGTGGAACCGAGCTATGCCCGAGAGTCGGCTTAATATGAGTGTGCAACGCTCTATGGCTGGCAGCATATTCTCGTGCACGAGATTGCGCAGATTCTCAAGGCCGGGGATTGCGGCCTTTTCCCAGCGCTTGTGGCCCTGATCATTGATTAAGCGACACTTCCGGACGCACGCCGTAGAAAGGGGCCACTTACCCGCTCTCCAATGCTATCGACTAGCCACTCTCGGACGGGGCGGTGGACGTGTCCTGTCAAGACGGTATGATAGAGGGCCTGGACGATGTTTGTCGGTCCAGACCCCATCTTCTGAAGATCCTCCTGGATGAATGACAGGAAGCGAGAGGGTAGTTCCCGTGTTGAGGACCATTCGTTAAGGACATGTGTTTGTGTTTGCTTCAAATACCGAAGCAGCTTCTGTAGCGTGGTGGTTTTGGAAGCCAGGAGTGACAGATTCACAGGCGAGTACGAAACGAACCTCAAATCCATGGGGACCAGATAGAGATGCTTGACAGGCCCCTCGCCGGTCGGGCGTAGCAAGAGAGAGTGGGTGGACACCTCCGGGTGGGCAGCGTGAAGGCCAAGCTGATAGCCACCGTCAACTTGGCTAGAGTTAGGGCTCGGGCCCTGCTTTATAGGGGTTCTGAATGTGCCTATGGGGAAGGAGTCGTAGATGCTGAGGTGCACGCAGCCATCTCTTGTGCCTACCACCATTACGTCGACCTGGTCGTTGTCTTGGGGCCTGAGCGGCGAGAACATGGCCTCCAACGACGCGGTTGTCGAGAATACGTACATGTCGTCTCCGGTGCCCCCCGAGACGGGCAGGGGGCTGATCTTGGGCAGAGAGGCGTCGATCTCGAGGAACGTGAGCGCGTGCGGCAGGTCCGCGAGGTCATCGGCACCAACCCCTCCCAAAACGTCCTGTTGTGGCCCATCCGCCGAGGACAGGCCGAGGCTCCTCAGGCGAGAGGCGATGTCATCGTCGGTACCGAAGTGACGCCTCCCCGTCAGGTTGCGGGCCCAGGCGACATATGTGATGGGCTCCGGATCCGCATCCGGGTCTGCAGGTTGCGGAGAGACGACGATGCGGTGGACAGTCTTCGTGTTCTCCACCCCGACGAGGCGTACAGCCCCGTCGTCCCATGCGACGGCCAGGAATTGACCTGTGAGGAAGTCAGCAAGACGTGTGGAGACGAAGTGTGACCCGTGAGAGGCCAACAAACCGTCAGGCCTCCAGCACAATGCCTGGATAGTGTGGGCACGGTCGGTGGTGCTAGAGACGAGCTCGCCCTGGGAACGCCTTATTGCGAGGGTGTTGGCGTTGTTGACGGTGGCTGCGAGGTCGAGCGTGGGAGAGCATGCCAGCAGCCCCGGGGACACAGGCGCGGGAAAGCTGCTCTGGCTAAACAGGCCAAGCTTCAGTGCTTTCGCCGACATTGCTACCGTGTTGAGTATGTCGGGGATCCAGCCGGCTTCATGTTAATGAGGGGCGCATTATATCCTGCAGGTTCTTCCTCGGTGACCCCAACACTGGACCAAAGTGTGGTTGAATGGCGTTGCGTTGCGTTGCGTTGCGTTGCGTGGTGTGTGTGTGTGTGTGTGTGTGTGGAAGTCGCGTTCTAGGCAAATACAAATACACTGCAGTCTGAGTGCCAACCTACCTACCTGACGCTGCGGCCCAGGGCTGCATCCCACACCTGCGCAATACCATCAAGTTAGAACCTAACAGATAGCTGACAAGCGCGGCCATTCCAATTCACGGGCTGTATAGCCGCAGATGCAAAAGTCAGTTTTTCACTTTTGCGGGTCATTGGGTTATTGGGAAGCTACAAATACTACAGAATACGCCGCCGGCAGTTCTTGACTGCCCATGCCGAAAAGTCCCAACTCCCCTACCCCCCCCCTCCCAAAAAAAGGACAAAAATAAAAAATGAAAGTAATCACCAACGCCGTCTTGAGCAGTGGGATTCCTGCTCTCGCTCTGTCGGCCACCAAGCCCGATCCTGTTGGCCCCAGTGCCTCGCAAAGATGCGCGCAGCTTGCTCTACCCTTTCCAAATGCATTCTGCTCAAGTGCTATGCAAGATATCGAAATTCCCGGTTGGCGCTCCTAGTACTTCGTCGCCGCGAAGAATCCAAGGTAAAAACCGTCGCTCATGCTTCAAAAATCCACCCATCATCGCTCGATGCGTCCTCGGTACTTTCCATCTCCAACTCGTCAGATTTTTCATCTGCTGCCTCTGAATCGCTGAAGACGGGATCATCCCTCCACTCAGCGTCTCTCCAATCAGGGCCATTATACTTCTCCTTCACAGCTTCTTCCCACTCCTTGTGCGCTTCTTCCGCCAGAGCCGCGCACCCTGCGAAGAGGTCGGTGCTTCCATCCACTTCGATTTCTTCCACCCTCCACGGGTCATTCAAGGGGTATCCCCTAAGAATGCCACCTCTCATGTCAGAAGGGCTCTCCCTGGCCTCTTCACTGGCGCCAGGGCCCGAGCGAGACTCCAGCTCTTGCAGCTCTTGCAATGTGATAGAAGGTCTTGGAGACCTGAACACCCCGTGTGCTTCGTCGTGCTCGATCAACTCGCCATCGTCTTCCAGTGAGGTTCTTGCATTTTTCTCCTGCGTGCCGTCCATCGTAAATGGCCGTGTCCCTGCCTGCACGGATGGACGAAAGAACTTGTCCAAGTCATCGATCGGCTCAACGATCGGCTCTTCGACGTCCTGCACGTTTTCAAAGGCTCCTTGAAAAATGTAGCAGGTGTAGCGGGCCACATTGCCAGGAGTGAATCCGCCGGAAGTCGCGCCATCCTACTGCGCCACGCTCTCGGACGAACCCATCTGTATCATCTCCTGCACATCTAACGGTGAGGCGGTTCTATCTGCTGTGGTCCTTGTATCAGCCAGTCCACCAGAGCTGCCAATGTCCAGGCTCGTCAGGCCCTTGGTGAGATTGCTCAGAAAGCCGCTGTTGTTCGACCCGGTCTGTTGCACTTGTGGGACTTCGACCCCGGCGAGCACGGTCTGACCAAAGGACCCTGCCGCGGGCATGCTTGCTTGGGGGCTTCCGGGGACCTGTGGGGTCCCCAGACTACTGTCAGCGGCGCTGTGTTCAGGTAGAGGGCTTGCCGTGGCAGATTGAACTGCTCTTGCAACCCTGTCGGTGGTGGCTGCCGCCGCGTCCAGGGCGCCGTTCATCTCCTGGTCAGTCCTGTTAAAGAGCTGATACCACCACCGCACCTCGTTGAGGCGCGGAAAGATCAGTCGCTCCTTGCCCCTAACATTGTCATCAACTACAGGATCGTAGTTAGGATTCGTGAATATTTCCCGCCGGCTGAGGAAGTAATCCCAGACAGACGAAGTCCGCTCGTGGAGTTTGGCATCAATCCTCTGCTTCTCGTTGTTGAGCAGGAATGTGCCGTACTGACAAGAATGCAGGTGGTAGAACAGACGACGGAGGAACCGCTCGTTGAACTCGAATCGGTCAGGATATTGTCGAAGCAGCTGGTACACAGCGTCGAGATACTGGTGGAACACGGGGCTGATCTCCTTTTCTCGAGTCGCTTGGTCTTCGATGACGGGGGTTGACGCCCGCTCATTGGCGGCGGCTGCTGCGGCGGCGGCAGCAGACAGACTATCAGGATCCGAGTCCTCCCTGTCCTTGTCCGAGGGCCAGACGCCTTTTCTGAAGAGGGCTTTGGTATTCTCGAAAGCCTTGTCAAGGACCTCGGTACGCCCATCGGAATCGCCGGGCTCAATCTTAGTACCTGCCATGCCATCGTCAATGCAGACAAATTGACTGAGCAGATTTAGAGGGCCTGATCTTTGGTGAAACATGTGCCCAAAAGACAGCCAGTCCTTCTCAATGAGCACGATAAACCCAGTAATCGTGCGGTAGTACGGATCCAGCATGATCTGCGACAGTGCGCTCAGCTGACTGGTACGGTCCCAGCCATCCGAGCAGTGGATTAGAACGTGTGAATGTTGAATTCCAACCTGCCTCGCAATCAGGGCCGACCCGTCCAGTATGCCTGTGATGTGCTTGAGCCAATCACTCTTGGCGAGCAGTTCCTGGTTGGGCGGCCCGTTGGAGATATCTCCATCCTTGAGGGCGCTGATGACCTTGTTCAGGCTGTTTCTCATGACGTGGATATTTTGAATGTTCAAATATGCCTTTGTCGCGAACTTATAATAATCCATGTTTTCAGACCCCTTACCCACGACCTGCATGGCCATCGAGTTGATGGCAGGCCGAGCATCGATGATTAAGTTGTGCTGCTGCGCCCCAAATATGATTCTTTTCCCCTTGTCGTCGTGGAAAGCATCACCGGCTGACAGCAGCTCGGGCTCTGTGGAGTCCAGGTCGACGGAACTGTCGGCTCCCTCCGGGAGGCCCGGCTGGATGCCCGAGGAACTAGTTTCGGCGCTCAGGGAGGGTGGCGCCTCCTGGATGTAAGGATTTGAGAAGCAGGCCTCGACGAGGGCTTCATCTTGACGGTTGCGGTTCCCAGTGATGCCCACCCTGGGCTGGGAGCTCCGGGTGATCGAGCAGTTGTTGATCGGGTGCAAGTATGTGAGGACGGGCACACGGGCCCGAGTGCGGTGAGCGGCAGCATACTTCAAAGTCGCATCGGATATCCTAACAGGCACCACAATAATAGATGGGTACGTCGGGGAGAAGCTGTAGTCGAGGTTCAATAAAGAGATTCTCCAGCCCTTGTCCTTTAACTTGCTGCCGATGCCCTGGCGGCGGAACTCGGCTTTCGCATCGTACAACTGCCAGCCATTTATGCCGCGCTCCTGCTTTGGCGGATGGAAGTGGAACGCATGAAGCTTGTCGATGCTACCGAGCTTACAAGAGCGCGATCTTATGAGGACGAAGGCATCATGAGCCTCCTTGTGATCGTGGAAGTGGAAGAGGACGAAGTAGAAGTCGCGGCAGCGAAGACGGATGCTAGATTCTCGTCCGGAATTGGCAGGAGTCGGACGATATTCGCAGGCGGCAATCAAGGGGTACGCGACCCATGATTCTCGGGGCCGCTCTTTCGCACCGTTGTGAGCCGTTTCGGTCTTGAGAGGGGGGGCTGTAAAGATGATGTGGAAGTCCGTCAACCTGAGGCAGCCCCGGGTTGTCTCGCCTCGGGCCACCGCGGTGACGTCTTCTATGGTCTGGGTTGGTCCCATTGTCAGTATCGGGGGCCACAGAAGTCGGGCGATGCCCAGGGCTTCTGGGCCGATGCACGGGTCAGCCCACGGGGCTTGCTTACCTGTCGAATTTCCACCATCTTGGAGCCCAAGTCATGGAGCTTATGGATGTTCGGGAGGTGGTGGTGCCGGAAGTGCTGCTGCTGATCGCTATGGCCCTCTTAAGTGCTTTGGAATTGCTGTTGAACCATGAGCTGTTTGTTGAACAGCCGATGTTCGATGGAGAGGCCGGCAAGTAGAGGCGCGGCGGCGACAATAACAAGGCCAAGGGCGCCGGAGGCAAAGGCTGTCGGGATGGCGACGACGATGGTGTGAGAGGTTGAGCGCAGGCGCAAAAAGAAAGAGCTTGTGGACCCTGAGAGTAGTATCCCTCCTCTAAGGGGAAGGGCAACCAGTAAGCCCTGACTCTGACTCTAGGGATGAGGCTTTGAGCGGCGCGTGAATCAAGCTGGAAGAGTCGCGCTTGCTTGTGTTCACTGAGATCTGCTCGCCCAAGCATCAGCGCATAGTGAGCTTGACCTGTTGTCGAAAGCGCTGCCGGCCGTCCTGAAGCCAGATCAGAAGTATCGAAGCATGTGAGTTGCCTGCTCAGCTCCCTCTGTGCGGATGCGCCCCACGGCGCTAGCGAGGCCATGGCTGGCTGTACCCTCAGGGCAACTGTGGGCGGGTAGGTACAATGATGAGAGGGTACCCCGCCGCACAGGTAATGTTGTCGTATCCCGGCAGGCGGATTTGCCGGAAAGGTCTGGGGTTGGCTGGCGGCAGCTAGACCAGGCTCAGCAAGCGGCCTTGGTGTGAGGCACTGGCTGACTGGGCGTGGAAGAAAAAAGGACGGGGCCTGGATTTGCAGGGTGCCTTATTCAAACTGCAAACTTGACCACTGGCAGTGAGTGCAACATCCATTGTGAGTGTCATAATGCAGTGCAGACTTCATTCCTGATGCAGCATTGGCAAAGAATAAAAATCAAGGTAGGTCTCAGTAGGCTTCCTTCCGCACATGTGCCAACTGTCAGGGCCTAAGATCACATGGAAATTGTTTCAAATGGCCGCCAGCCCATTGAGTCCTTGAACAGGTAGCGTTTTGATTGCAGGCACTCAGGCCTCTTTATTACTGCTGTGGTAGAGGGCCAAGTTAAGCCGTGTCCTCGCCTACTCTAACTCTACCTCTACTCCCCCTCCTGGCCCGCGGGGTCCGTGCGTAGGGCTACGGCGCACCAAACCTTTCATTGCAGTCAATTTTTCCATTTTGGCCTGGTTTGACAACCTTTTATGTGACCGCCCGCCCCCCGACCGACTGAACTCCAACCTTCAATCGGCCAGCGACGACAACTCAACTCCACTGGAATCTCCCGACTCGACAAAAGTCCCGTAAATCGACAGAACCTTTCACGATCTCCCGATCACAGAACAGCCGAGTCAATATGGCGGTCCCAGGTGCCCAGATGTGAGTTGCGTCCCCCAACCCCCGGCGCATCTGCCCCTTCGTCTCTCGCCCAGCAACAAATTCGACAGCGACGCCGTACGGGCCAGACAAATCGCTGCAAGTAGACCGAGGCTGGAATGTCCCTGCGTTGGAAAGGCTCCTGTCTGCACTGCCCGACCTGTGTCTGTCGACATATTGCCAAAGACCCAACCGTTACCCCAGTCGTCTCTGGACGTGCAATCGTGCAATCGCGCAATCAATCAATCAATCAATCAGTCAAGCACGCCCACACATGCGGGACCCTCTTTGGCTGACAATGTGCTTTCAAACAGCTCCAAGAGGAGAAAGTTCGTCGCCGACGGTGTCTTCTACGCCGAGCTTAATGAGTTCTTCCAGCGCGAGCTGGCCGAGGAGGGATACTCCGGCGTCGAAGTCCGCGTCACCCCCACCGTCACCGACATCATCATCCGCGCCACCCACACCCAGGAGGTCCTCGGTGAGCAGGGTCGCCGCATCCGCGAGCTCACCTCGCTCATCCAGAAGCGCTTCAAGTTCCCCGAGAACAGCGTCTCCCTGTACGCCGCCAAGGTCCAGAACCGTGGTCTGTCCGCCGTCGCCCAGTGCGAGTCTCTCCGCTACAAGCTCCTCAACGGTCTCGCTGTCCGTCGTGCCTGCTACGGTGTCCTGCGCTTCATCATGGAGTCCGGCGCCAAGGGTTGCGAGGTCGTCGTCTCCGGCAAGCTCCGTGCCGCCCGTGCCAAGTCCATGAAGTTCACCGACGGCTTCATGATCCACTCCGGCCAGCCCGCCAAGGAGTTCATCGACAGCGCCACCCGTCACGTCCTCCTCCGCCAGGGTGTGCTCGGTATCAAGGTCAAGATCATGCGCGGCTCCGACCCCGAGGGCAAGGCCGGCCCCCAGAAGTCCCTTCCCGACGCCGTCACCATCCTCGAGCCCAAGGATGAGGCCCCCATCGTCCAGCCCGTCTCTCAGGACTACGGCGCCAAGGCCGCCCAGGTCCAGGCCGCGGCTGAGGCTGCCCGGGCGCAGGAGGAGCAGGCAGAGGGTGAGGAGCAGCCCGCTGCGGCGGAGCAATAGGTGGCTTCCCCCGCGAGACACGCACGTCATCCATCTCTTCAGCTCCCAACTCCCTTGGATGAGGTTTTGAATCGTCCTCTGACCCCCGACAACAATCGCAATCCTTTTGAGCCCCTCCCCGCGGGGACAATCTCTCCGGAGCTCCTGACGGCGGGCATTGCACTGGAGGGAATCGCCGGCCACCGCCGGCATGTGAGCGACCTTGATGGCTTCTGAGTTGCGGAGATATTGAGGCGAGGATGGATACTTTTCATCAAAAGACATCAGGGCCTGGCGTAATTGAAATGCATTTTTGCTGGTTTCAGGGACGGGGATAGTCGCAGGGAATGTTGCCGAGGTTCTTGTTGTAGGATGCAGCCTTGGCCGCACAAGAAGAACAATGAAAAGCAACGAGGAAACGACAAAGTTATATCCATGCATTCCAGTTGACATCACCTATGAACATGCTCCCACGTGTGGTCCTCGTGTGCGAGAAGATGCTCCATGCCGGCTTGCCTGGGCCTTACCGCCATCTAAAGTAATTTGAGACGCTTAAAGAAGGCTACTTACTGGTGACGCGTATATGACATGTACTTACTTGACGATATGTTTTTCTGGGCAGTCTGTTCCTCTCTTGAACCTTGATTGATGCCTTCCCCCACTCCCCTCAGCCCGAATTGTTTCCACGACCTAGCCAGACAACGCCCCCAAACCCCCAACAACACACATTCGCCCAATGTGTCTGACCCAAAATCTACCGCGAAACCTCACCATCCGACTCGCTATCGGTATCATCGTTCCTCCTCCAGAAGGGCAGCAAGTGGCGGGTGCTCCTGCGGTCCCCAGCTCGCGACTGCCGCGCGGCGCCCGCCGACGACGAGGACGACGACGACGTAGCAGCGGCCCCGGCGGGCACCGTGCCGTACGACGGCGCCGGGAATCCGGCGGCGACCATGCGGGCCTGCGCCCTGGGCTGCGCCGAGGCGAGCAGCGGCTCGCGGGCGGTGGTGCCGGGCGGGGCGGCTCCCGCGGCCGGCCGGCCCGCCGCCCTCCTGCGCGCCCTCTCCCGCAGGAGCGCCTCGACGCGCATGCAGTTGCGCGTGTTGGGCTTGATGATCGCGGTGAGGATGTCGCCCACGATGGGGACCAGCTTGATGGCGAAGTCGACCAGGGCCCAGAGGAGCATCGCCACGAGGGTCGGGGCCGGCAGGCCGCCCTGGACCTTCCTTGCGGCGCGGATGAGGGTCAGGGCGTTGATGAGTGAGATGATGTCTTTGAGGGGGGGGG
>LJJS01000586.1:35910-78776 GCA_001447215.1 Diaporthe aspalathi
GGGGGGGGGGGATCCCCGAGGGCAGTTAGGAGAGACGACTCACCACCCACGACGGGAAGCAGACCCCAGAGGGTCACGGTGCCGAACTGGATGTGGAGACCGCAGCAGCAGTGGCAGTCTGTACATGGGGATCAGCGTTCCGGCTTACGATACAAGGAGACACGGTGAGCTCAAGGCTCTGGGACTGGCCCAGGCCTCCCTCATCACAGACACACAACCGGGTCTTCCTCCCCGTAGAGAATACCCGTGGGGGAACTTGTCAAGAAGATGGCGAGTGCCCAGAGAAACGTACCGATCCACCACTCATACCGGTAAGCTTTACGCTGGACTGTCTTGAGGACACGCTCGTCATGGGCGCTCAGGCCCGGCGGCAACGACTTCTTGAGCTTTTTGCGCCGGCCATCCTCCGTGACAACGATGTCGTACCTTGGATTCTGGAGAAAAAAAAGTGAGCTACGCGAGCAACGCATGGGGGGGCCATTCTCTGCCACGAGATCTCTGTCTCATCCCCCAGTCCCCTGTCTGACTTACTTCAGGCCCGAAGTTGTCCTCCAGCTTGTCTCCGACGTACTTGGTGGCCACAAACTTCGCGAGAAACGCCATGTCTTGTGTGAGAATTACTTTGTGTAGATGGGAACGCAGACTGGTCAGGAGACGGCGAGGTACTTGAATTTCATGCGGAACCTAGTGTGGTGCGAGGTACCTTGGCATTCTTGGGACGACCTGTACGGATTGTCGCCAGTGAGGTCAGTCTTTACCAAATGCTCGCTCTCCAGCTGGCGACAGCTGCTGCCAGCTGTCGCCAGTGGTATTGTGAAACATGTGAGTGAAACTGCCAGCTCCAAACCACAGGTGGCCTCTGAGCCATAGGACTTGTTCAGAATGGAATCAAAGGCATTTGAAGATTAGATTTTGGTCATTATCAGTTGATGGGCTTGGGAATTTATGGCCACTTTGTTGACCATGGTTGGCCACAGCGACTGACTGTTGGTTGAGCCTCCAGTCTCGGGTTGCCAAGGGTTTAAGACTCGGTCCCAGATGATAACAGACAATCAATGAATTATAACTGAGCATTCTTTATATGACAGGCCTTCAAGGCTGTCTTGTCTATAACGAAATTTCAGGTGCTTGATCTTGGAAGCTTGGTCTTGACCCGGGTCAAAGAAAGCCGCACGTGTCCACCTCGATGGTAAATACCAGCCGGTGCCCTGTCATCGTCCTCGTACAAGTACAGCTCGCCCGTGTGAGAGACCAGAGATATTGGTCAACCATCCGTGAATATCCCAAGACGCCAAATTGCCATGTCAGCCACCCCAGCCCAAGCCGTGCCCATCACCATGCCTTGTATACAGCCCACCGCATTGCGTCGTATCGTGTCGTAAAATTTGCCGTGCCCCTCCCTAATCGCCGATGATAGCCCTCAGGCTCCCCAGCGCAGTCGCTTAAGCCTTTCATCACGGGGGGAGCTCGGGTCTCCAAGCACTTCTAAATGTGACAAGGTGTGAATATACAGGGCGGAGTACCGCTTTTACGGTACATAGATAAAGCAGATGCGACGCAAAAAGGTACCGAAACTCTAACCCGTTAACTCAATCATCCGGTCCGGCCCATCGGTTGGTAGGTCGGTGCCCGTCCCGGTCACCGCTCGCCAGACTTTGGCGGCTGCGTCTCACTTGATCTCGATCTCCCATTCGCCGACGCAGAGCCGTTCTGCTTGGTCCTCGCGCCATTGCGTTCGTCGTCGCTATCCTCTGCGAGGTCTGTCAGGCCAAATTCTGCAGCCTCTTCCTCGTCATACGCCCGCATCAGGCCTTCGCGGTCGCCGTTGTGACCGAGACTCCTACGGGCCTCCATGCTCATGCGCGTCTGGATCTGCGAGATCATGTCCGTACCCACGGAATCATCACCACCCCGCCCAGAGAGCATCTTGAAACCGTTTGGATCGCCGCGTGACAAGTTCAAGAGGTAGACGCCGGTGAAGGTGACGAGGAATCCACAGAGAAGCGATAGCGTGTTGATGGGGTCGGTAGTGTTGAAGCCACTGTATAGTATAAATGAGGCACATAGGGTTGCGGTCGTGAAGGTGACGTAGTACAATGGGTTCACGCTGCGCAGCTGGTTAATATTCCGGGCACTGTGATTGTATAGTACAGTCTGAGGGACTGGTGAAGGGGGGGTTGGGGGGGGGGGGGGTTTCCTGGGGTATCATACATGTTGGTAGGGAACTGGCTCAATGCCTTATTGAAGTAATTCATCTGAGTTAGGATGCAAACTGCCGTGATAATCATGAATACGTAGGTCGAAGCATGAGTGAATTGGTTATTGCCCGCAAAGGTCAACTTGAGGGCAATGCCAAAGGCCTTGATCGCCATAACCGAAACTGATCCCACAAGGGAGCAGATGCTGAGGTAGATCAATGGGTTCTGCTTGCCGTATACGGGAGCAATCCTGTAGATCATGAAGACGGAGAAGGCTGTCACGGTGATCGCGTATATCAGGAAGCCTAGGTGACCGTCAGCATCAAGTGCCACAGGGATGAGTTGCGTGCCTCTCCTTACCAGGTCTCAGCGCATATGCGAGGATTGTCTCGATTGTCTCGATATCCTCATCTGGCGGCGCATGTAGCACGATGATGACGGCGCCGATGAGGCAGATGGCACACCCAAGCCTGCCTAGCACCCCAAGCTCTTCTTTCAGGAAATATGAGCCCAGCACCGCTCCTATCAACACCGAGAGCGCACCTAGAGGCGTGACGAGGATGGCGGGCGCGAAAGCGTACGCTGCGAAGTTGCATACTTCGCCGACGACAACTAAGAGTCACTTGTTAGTATACTGAGCCAGCCAGGGTCGGGTTTGGCTTTATCCCCTTACGTGTGCAAATGCCGGCCCACCATAAGGGATTCCGGAGGTATACATAGCCATCTCCCTCGAAGCCGTGTGTTTCGCCTGCTTGGTTGAGTCCCTACCGTCGAAGTTATGTCAGCCGGCTCTGTCCGTACGCATGTTGGCCCTGGGGGATCCAATCCCAGTGTCTGGTGTGTACAGGTTTGGAGCTACCTTTTTCGTTATGACGAAGCTCGTGCCTGCGCAGCCAGAAATGTCAGCCAGGTACACGCTTGAGGAACGGCGCGGATGCAAGAGAAGAGAAATGCGCCATACCGATGGCCAAGCTTGATGTCATGGCCAGCCCCAGGCCGATGTATCTGCGGTGTCCAGCATGGTCAGCGCAAGGTGTGCAGGAGAAGGGTCACTAGGTTCGCCGGGCGGTCGAAGGAGTGGCCGGTTCGAGGGTGGCTGGAGCGAGTCGTACTTTTCCTCCATCATCATATTGTAACGAGCGCAGAGCAGCAGCGAGACGCTGCTTGTGTCTGTTTGAAGCCGTCGCGAGTTGTGGTGAGCGCAGTGAGCGCGACGAGCGCGGGCGCCCGGGGTGTCGAGGTAGCCCGAGTATGGGAGTTCTTCGCGCCAGGCGAAGCAGGGGTGATGGCCGTGGGGACTGGTCGACTAGACGGGGTGTTCGGCTGACTGATGTGGTCAGAGGCGGAGCTCGTGGGCGAGCAGGTACAGTATGGAGATTGTGACGGGTTGTGAGAGATGGGCGGGAGTCGTGTTGCGATGCGGTGCAGTGCGTGGCCGGTCGGTCGTCTTCTGGTGTGGCTTTGCCGGTCGGCAGGTAGTTCGGCCAGGGAGGGCGTCGGAGGGTCGAGGATCACTGGGAGAGAGTGTGTGGGTGAGTGCGTGTGGGGTGGATGAACAAGTCGTTTCAATGTTCCGGCCCGGGAAAGAAGGTCGTGCACCAAAATAAAGGGACGCCTTCCCCTTCGCAGTGGGGGGGACGAGGACAGATGTGCAGTGCTGTGCTGTATTGTAGATGACTTGACTTATTAGTGCTGCGGGAGAGTCAAGAAATCCGGGATACCAAGTAAAAGATAAAATTGGGCTGGGCAGGGGCAAGTGGTGTGTGTTTGCGTTTTGGCAAAAGAAGTCGCAGCCGGCGCAGGGAGTGGGGCTGGCGGCGGGCTGGCGGCGGGCTCAAGTGCTTGCTGCTGGACGGGCTCTGTTGAATTGAATCGGGTGGGCGAGCGGCCTCGTTTCATGTGGACGTCACTCTATCCCTGGAGCTAGTAGCCCACTAGCGGGATTGCCTGCGGTCGCGCCCACATCGAGAATAGTACAGTACCTGGCGTACCTGGCCCCGTCCTCTCCGAAGGGGTGGATACCCCGCGGCTGGGCCTGAAAGAGATGTATCCTGAGTAGGTACCTGGATACCTAGGTACCTGCCTACCTGCCTACCTGCCTGCCTGCCTACCTTCCTAGGTCCCTTGCTTTCTCACTGCCAGGCTGCCAGGCCGAACTTGACTGCCCTACAGAAAGATCGAGACCCCAGGTTCAGGTACGGAATACGAGGGGTCCTGCCCCCCCGTGCCTTGTCCTTGTCCCTGTCATGGGCTTGCGCAATTGCAGATGGCTGAGCCTTCGTGACGGAAAGTAAGGTGCTACCACCCCGGATAGTCCTGATCGGCCGGTTTCTTTCGACGGGCCGCTTTCCACACAACACAAAGACCACCTGGCATTCCAGTTCGCGCCAGCCCGCTGCACCTGACATACATTGTTTATGTACCCGTGTCTACCATCACCATATTGTCCGTAATAATCCCTCGGGCTTTTGCTTCAAGTATCGACTCAGCTACTCATTCAACAGTCGGGGAATGTCACACCTGACCACCGCGAGACATGAACATGAAGGTAGGCAGTTGACATGTTTGCTCTCTACCAGGCCAATATCGTATGTCACCTGCATCCTCAAGCGAGCATGCGTTCTGGCGTCAAACCACATTAGACCCTGGTGTAGATAATTTGCATCGATACTAGTAGACCCGTCAAGGTCTTGCTGGCCCACAAGTGGTCGTCGGTCTTTGTGGGTGGGGTGGATATGTACTTGTAGAACCTGCTTCACCTGGAAGGTCCAGGGGATTAGATGGGTCCAGGGACGTCTCCGCGTCCCACAAGATGACGATGAGCTGGGTCCAGAGCCTACACTAGACTAACTATCAATAGCAGAGAGACCACCAGGTAGTCTTCATAGTACCTTAGCCGCCAGTGGGGTTGGCCAGCCAGCCCAGCCCAACAACCGCTCTGGGCTGAGTTACAATCTTGGTTCTGGCACAGCAAGGTTTCGCGGCACCAAGGCCAACTCTGCAATGTCACTTGCCATGATCATCCAAATCTCCATCGCTTGCATCGTGGCCGATCAGCAGCTGTGTGGGAGTTCCCGAATCTCGCTTCCTTTCAGAGCGGCGTCCCACGCCCTCGTCTGCTAGGCGACCCGGTACCGGGCCCAACCCACTCCTGTCACCAATCTTAGTAGACCTGTTTCGAATGCCCGCCCGCATCAGGACTGCTGGAGGCTGGCAAGGGGGCCAGCAGCAGCCTCGGGAACGCATCAACAACAGCATACCCTCCCGACCGACCACTGCAACCTAGGAAACATACAGGTAACCTGCAGTCTATTCACACCGGCGCGCATAAGATGTGCTCAAGTCCGCATATGCTTCTTTGACCACCAGGGATGCTCCTCTTACATTCGTACAGAGCTTTTCTACATAATCCAAGTGCACAGGCAGCCGTGCTCTCCGTGATATCGCCCCTGACAACGCCCGAAGCAGAGATTCCAAGAGAAGCAACTCGCAGACTCCAACAGGGTATTGTTCATCCATCCATAGGCCCCAGCTATATGCACACAGTCCGATTGACCTGCCGCGCGAGCCTCCAAAAGCCGCCAATCTTGTCAAGAAAGATACTTAACCTTCTTGTAAGAGGTAGACCAGTTTCCTCCCAGTGCGCATTACGTAGTCGTTCGTATATGGAGCGTGCCCAGTCCTCGACTCTCCCCAATAGCACTGTGACTGCAGACAGACCCATGTGGATGTGGAAGAACTTGTTCCGGCCCCACGAGCCCTGTCAACTCCCCGCAAACGCGTACGGCCCGTGGTTGCAAAATGGGGGGATATTCTGTAGGTCTTCGAGAGGCTGCTGTGAACGATGTCGTGCGCGCTCAAATTGGTAGCCGGGGGCCACAGCTGAGCACAAAGAGATTCGGAAGGGTTCCATGCCTTGCACCGTAGGCCGGGTGTCCTCGAATCAAAACTTACCTCTCAACTTGGTCTAACCCATTAATTTGCGTCTGTGCTTCAGCTGGTCCAGGTTGCAACTCAGGAATAGGTGTTGCAGGAAATGAGGGATAAAAAGGAAGAAGGGGGCGGGGGGATTGGTTCATCAAGGCAGGATACCAGCGAAGGATGCAGATGCACTACACCTGCTCCCTCCACGCGGGGTTCTCGGGATTCTCCCAGCATGAGCTGGCAGCTACACCGGGCAGTAATTTAGGTCCGACGACGCTTGGCAACTGGGACCACATTAGCACGGACTCGTGAATGCTCTTTCCCAGATGACTCACTGCTATCGTCACCTAGACCAACATCATCCTCGTCTGCTTGTCTGCCTCTCTTGACAGAGAGACTCGAAGGAGACAGGTCGGTCTGGTTCTGAATTACAATGTCAACCGCAGCATTGCCGTAGTCGTTTTCGTCGTCGTCACCGTCGCCGTCGCCGTCGTCGTTCCAATGGATCTCGTCGGTCTCGTCCTCAGGAGGGCCAGGTTCGGACTGTGACGCGATCTGGGTCAGATCATTGGCGTCGGCCAACGCGTGGGATGCAGAGACGCCATCGTCTTGGCCCTGGCCTTCTCCATCTAGGGTTGCTGTGGCACTCGAATCGTGCGAGACCGGTTCAGGTGTGTATGCAGACGCTGGGTAGTCTGCAGGCTCAGCCGGCTCTTCTTCGGTAGCTCCGATATCAAGGTAGTCATCATTCTCCGCTGCGTCGTAGTCTTGCATGTCGGAGTCAGCCGATTTGTTCTCTGTGTGGTGGTCATAGTCAAGATTTGCAGCTAGCGGGTCGCCTGCGTGAGTTGTTGGTGAGAATTTACTCGACCAGTCCGCCGCGGTAACAATAGCTTGATGAACGTCGGTCAAAGCCTCCTGAACCAACTGAGGGCCAGAGGCCGAAGCGTTCATCTCGGAGTCGACCATAGTTTGGGCTTCTTCCAAAGCTTCGGTATCAGTGTTCTGAGATGACATGCAGAATACGCAGGCACATATCTCGGAGGATGCAGTGCATTCGTTGAGATTCAAAGGCGAAAGATGCTCACCATTAGTGGGGCCATTCTCTTCCTGCGAGTTTTCGTTTGCGGCCGCGGCGTCTGTTTCTGCCCCGCCCAATTCTTCCCTGGCAGGGACATCCTCCTCCAGGTAATACTCGCTTTCAGGTTCTTTCTTTGCGGCTTCCGCAGCGAGTTCTTCATCCTCACCCGCCTCCAAGGCAGAGTCCTGTGTGGCTTCGGGAGCAATCACATCATGTGAGGCCTCCGCTGCCGCACGTTCCAGGCGATCTTGCGCTTCATGAGAGAGGGACTCGTCGTTATCGCCCTCGTAAGTTGTGTGGCCATCGTCGTCGTTTGCCGATAGTGAATCATTCACCACTTCTTCCTCTGTAGAAGCGCGGTGTGAGGCCTTCATGGCCTGCTGTTGGCTCTCGCTGAGATGGAAAGGGTTGTAAGGTTGACCGATCTCGTGAGCAACACTCAAATCCCCTTCAATCTGGTCGTTTGATCCGTTCTCAGACACATCTTCGGAATCCATGTCTTGGCGGCCATGACCGTAGCCATTGGACAACTCCTCCATGGCTGCGAGGTTGGGAGTTTCGTCGTAGTAGAATGCTACCTCGGATAGGCCCTTGCCCTCTTCCGCGTGACTGGTGAGTTCCGACAGACGATACAGACAGTTCGGCCTGCATTCCAGGTAAACATAGAGCTCCGGAGCTTCGCAAGAGTCGTCGTCAAGCTTTACAAGGCGCTCGTACAGCTCTATGACTTGACCGAAAGTCGTATGCTCTAGGAAGTCTTTCGTTGTTGCCTCTCCGAACTCCAGCCCGAGGCCATCCACTTTGACGAAAAGCTCATCAGAAACTTGCAAGTCCTCCGCAACGACTTGACGAAGCTTTGGCAAGAACTGTGACAGTGGCTGACGCAGTATATCTGCGCTTTCAAAAAAGTAATCATCGGGGTTAGCATCAGGCGACTCTGCAAAGAGGTAGAACTCTGCTGTTCCATATGATACGCGCACGCGGGGGCGCCGGTCCGAGCTCTTGGCAAAATCTGCGTCTTGGCCACCGGCCTCGTCCAATCCGTAGGCTAAACCGGCGTTGTTCGAGTCCGTGACGGTGTCCAAAGGGTAAGAATCGTCTCCAGGACTCGTATTCTGGGCGGCGTTCACGCTGCTGGGGTCCGCTTCGGTTGTTTCATCATTCCTAATCATCTCGTCGTCGTACTCGCTGTCCGCTGGAGGCTGTGCCTCGTCCCCGGCCTGAATCTCGTCGACTCCATGGGCGCCGGTAGCTTCACCACGGACACCATCTTCGAGGTGCTTATCCTTCAGGTGGGAAGACTCCACAGTCGCTGTCGCGACCGCCATACTTCGGGCTATCTCTTCGCTTTGTTGACCAACTTCATCGAAGCTTCCAAGCTGGTCTGCCGTGTCTTCCAAGTAGACATCCCCTTCGTATCTCTCGTCGTCTCCATACTGCGTGCTGTCTGCCTGTCGAGCGTGTCCACTTTCGGACTCGTCGCCGCGTCCATCATAAAATTGGTAAGCTTGATCAGTGTCCTCGACGGCTACTGCAGTATCAAAAACGTGTAGCTCTGAATCATGTTGCCCCTGGACTTGGCCAGGAACATCGTCTTGGTGAGACTCGTCCACATCATCCTGAGCGCCTTGATCTTGCAGCGGTTGTGCGTGAGCGTCGTGTAGGGCGTCACTGTTTTCGCTATGATACGGCAGGTCATTGTGAGTGGACTCGAAACCACCCAGCGCTTCCTCCAAGTTGTCTCCACCAATGTCGAAGTCGAATTCCTCGTCCTGGATCGCACCGGCGGCGTCTTCTTCCAAAACGGCCTGTTTATTGACCTCCAGGTAGCCTGACTCTTCTGCCACAGCCTCCATGGTATTGCTGCTGGGGAAGTAAGAATGACCAAGAGCAGACTGCGAGGGCTTGGGGCAACAGATCACACGTCAAAGTGGAAGACAGGATCAGGTCATGATACTCGCGCCGATGGCAGGCGCCTTGTATGAGGACTGTTCGGCACGGTCGATGTGAGGAGACGGGGCTGTTGACGCGAGGTTGAAGATGGAGGCAGCAGCTGACGGCGGACGCGGAGAGGTTTGCGATACAGAGTTTGATTGATAGCGGGGTCGGCCAGGCCGCAGCGGTAAGTATGTTTTGATGTTTCTGTCAAATCAGATCATCATTTCTCTTGGGAAGATAGCGCGCATCGCAGAGACACGGGGGGGGAGGGCGAGAAGGGCAAGGCGGATGAGCGAGTGGTTAATAGCTGGACGGAGTGCCGCAAACAGCTAAATGAGGTAGTTGCTTTCCTTTGTGCCTGGCCGGCCGACGCTGACTAACTCGTTGTAGGTGGACTACCTAGGTACCTAGGTACTTCAATATTTCGTGCCTGAAGGAGCCAAGGGATTCAGTAGCGACTTTGCCTGCCGGGTGGGGCCGGGTTGCTGGGTGCTGGGTGCTGGCCAAGGGGGTAAAGTGCAGGCCGGCTCGCACGAGCCACCAGCCAGCTTCAGGACAGCACTCTCAATTAGTCGCGGCCCGGCCATTGGAACAGACAACAGCGCAACTCAGCTCGCAACCATCTCGCAAGCCCACCACCAACCCCTTGTTACAGAGCCTTTGGGTCCGCACTGGAATCAAAATGGCAAGTCTCCTGATGCATCTGGAAAACATGTCGAGGTGAAAGCAACTGACAATTGGGCGTGCCAGGTTGTCCTCGCAGCTTCGATCTGCACCCGCGGGGGCAAAGCTGTCCTTTCGCGACAGTTCCGCGAGATGCCCAGGTCGCGCATCGAAGCCCTTCTCGCCTCCTTCCCCAAGCTCGCAGACAGCGGGACCCAACATACGACCGTCGAGCAAGACAATGTCCGATTCGTCTACCAGCCCCTCGATGAGCTCTACATGGTCCTCATCACAAACCGCCAGTCCAACATCCTCCAAGACATCGACTCCCTACACCTCTTTGCCCAGGTCGTCACCAGCACCTGCAAGAGCCTGGAGGAGCGGGAGATCTTGAAGAATTCATTCGAGCTCCTGAGCGCCTTCGATGAGCTGGTCACCCTAGGGTACCGGGAGAACCTGACCATCAGTCAGATCAAGACCTTCCTGGAGATGGAGAGTCACGAGGAGCGCATCCAGGAGATTATCGCCAGAGTACGAAGCTTACGCATCATTCCATCTCGTATGACCCGGCCGCGCCCTGTGCTAATTCGTCCTAGAACAAAGAGTTGGAGGCCACAGAAGAGCGCAAGAGGAAGGCCAAACAGCTCGAGATGCAGCGCAAAGAGTCGGCCAGAGGCGCCCGCGGCATGGGCAACGTGCCCAGGACGCCTGTCTATCCCACATATACTGCGCCAAGCCGGCCTGCTGTTACCGACACATACGATACGTACGAAGCTGAGAAGAACAAGTCGAAGTACGTCAAATCTGTTCGGTCGTTTCGTCCCACACGCTCACAACAAACAGATTCACCGCACCCAAGGGCAAGGGCATGCAGCTTGGTAAGAAGTCCAAGACGACCGACATGTTTGAGCGCGTAAGGGGCGAGATGGGCAGTGAGGTCGACGACAGTCCGCTTGTTGCTCCAGCAGCCCCCTCTCCGATTACCGCCGAGCCCGCTGCGCCGCGTGCCTCAACTACATTGGATCGAGATGCCATACACGTTACCATAAACGAAGCCATCAGCGCGAAGCTTTCGAAGGAAGGTGCCGTCGAGTCCATTGCCGTCAGTGGTGATTTGCAGCTGCGGATATCCGACCCGTCACTCACCAAGATCAAACTCGACCTGAACGCGCAGCCCACCCACGGGGCACAATTCCGAACCCACCCCAACGTTGACCGGAACCTGTTCAACAGCTCCAGGACAATTCAGATGGCCAACGTCGCAAAGGGCTTCCCCGTGAACAACTCGGTCGGTGTGCTTCGATGGCGTGCTACTCCAAAGGCAGACGACCCAAGCGCGGTGCCAATCAGCTTCACTGTCTGGGTCAACAGAGGATCTGACGGCAGCTACACCATGACCGTCGAATACGAGCTGACTGGCGGTGACGCACTCAAAGACGTGAGTGTCACCATTCCGTACTCGACTTCCGAGCCCTCGGTCTCGAGTTTCGACGCCACATATGACGTCTCGGGAGACAGTTTGGAGTGGTCTATCGGCACGGTGGACAACGAGAACCCCAACGGGGCTTTCGAGTTCGAGGCTCAGGCAGACGATGAGAATGAGTTTTTCCCGATGCTGGTCCGGTTCTCCAAGACCACGCCATTTGTGGACGTCGATGTAAGCCACCTCGTTGCTATCGCCATACCAAATTACTTTTACTGACCGAATCCCAGGTTTTGTCGGTCGCTTTGGTGGAGATGAACGAGGATGTGACCTTCTCGAAAGAGATCAAGTCCACGGCAGACTCTTATGTTATCGAGTAAATCAGGTTCTGCGGATATAGAGGGCTGAGAGCAGTAATATGCCTCTTGAAAAGTGCCGTTGTAGGACACCAATGAATGGTGTTGTTGCAGAGTCGCATGCGCCGTGCTCTATCATTCCTGAAGCCTACCCTGACAGGACTATAGTTGCTCGTGGTGACAAATTTGTTTTCCGATAGCTGGGACCCAGGCAGAATAGGCCGGATGTTTGCTGACATACAGCTTTGACATGGCGAAAACACGACGCACAATTCGACATCTTCGACCAGAGGCGCAGTCCTCGAAGATGGCAACGGAGAGGTACGACATGCACTTCTTTGCCTTGGATATCCTCGAACAAAAATTATGAGGATGAGACACGGATGAGGTTGGCAAGGAGCAGTGCTGTTCCATGGCACTGGCGGCTTCCTTCCACCGCCCGGCGACAGTACGTGATCCACACCTCAAGGGCCAAGGTTTAAGTGCTTGACACGGAGCTCTAAGCGCATCTCCTGCGAGGCTTTCGTTGTGGCCCACGCTTTTGTATTGCGGTTGTCGACAAGTACGCTCACTCCCCTGTTCAAAGAAAAGGCAGAGGACAGGGCGGTAAGCAGAGCGTATCAACGGGAGGTTTTGACCCCTAACCTGAGCCTTTGGAAACAGCCCCCCACAATGCATATGCCAGTGCGCACAGAGACAGGATCATGCTCACGTTCATGTGAGGCTTATGTGAGAGGAGAATGTATCGTAATTCTTGGCAGTGGCCGTGACCATATTGCTCCTGGGCCGTGGATGCAACTGCAAGGGCGATTTGTATATTCTCCCAGCAAGACAAGAAGACAGCTGGCCACGGTGCCGGCTCTCTTTTCGAGCCTCTCAAGGCGGCGGCCCGGAACACTGGACAAACTCCAAGACGCGACTGCGGCGAATGCGATCAAGCTCATAGGGCTCAGCAAGGCTGGGGAACTCGTCAGGGTGCCCCTGACACCCTGACGCACGGGCATTGTCGAGTCTGCTGAGACTCATCGACCCTACAAATACTTGGGCAAGCTAAGCCTGATCTCCCTGATCTTCCTGATCTCCTTGATTTTCCTGATCTCTTCGCTTGAGTCGCGATCAGCGACTCGGCGGCCAGGGAACTCGGGGGAGCTCTTCGCTTGATACCGGACACAGGGCAGAATGTGCGGATGGATTCCCCGAGTGGACGATGGATGATGTTCGTGATCGTCACCTGTCTCTCCATGCGAAACCATGTGGCCCCATCCCAACCACAACCACAACGATTGCATCAGAATTGAGATGGCATGCGCCGGTTCGGTTGAAAAGGAACCTCAGATGTGCATGAAATGTCATAGCCACTTCTCAACCCACACTAGCGAACACAAAACCTCATCCGTCTCAGGGCCTCCTCGCACTCGAGTCCGCCAAGGAAAATCGTGATTGGGCAGACTCGGTCTCAACTCGCCCCACTCCAGGCGAATTCGTCGCAAGATATCAGACGACAGGGCCTGTTGTCGGGAATTTCAAATCTAAGGTTATTAAGCCTCGAGGTCACCCCGATGTGCTCACGCGGGCGAAAAGGTACAAGACCAAGCTTTCCGTTTGGTAGCCTGCCAACCGAACTCCGTTGTCGCCTCCAGGCTCAACCACCCCCTGATCCCGGCTGGTTTTGGTGCTTATGCATATCGCCAATAAGGTCTGCATGCCTCATTCGAGCGACTCCTGCGATGTCGAGTATCACTCACGTAGATCCCCCTCTGAAGACTCGAGCCGGAATGTCGAGATTCCGGTCTTGGGGAGGGGCGTAGTACTCGGAACCCCTCAAGGAGCACGGTAAAGTTGGGCATAACCACATATATCCCAAGTGATCTCCCATGGCGATGAGGATCATGATCTTCGCATGCCGTCCTCCAAGACTCTCCACGATCCACCCGCTGATCCGTACTTCCTCATTTGATTTCCTACCGAGCACCCCAGTGGCTGCTGTTTCGTTCATTATACACGCATTCTTTGTCTACACTCCTTTGATAGGACCAATAGACTCAAAGTACTATCTACATTGTCTCAAATAATTATTTTCTCTCAAGATGTTCTTCAGAAATTTCATCACAGCCCTGGTCGGCGTGTCTGCCGTTGCTGCTGGTTGGTAGCCCCCTTGGCAGCTAGCCATATAGTCACTTAGGTAGCCTTTTGACTAACAGAAGTCAGCTCCTGCGTCCGTTGACCGAACAGCAACCCCAGTGGAGAGAGGACTGAAGCATAGATCCAGGGCACAACTGAAGAGGGACATTATCATTCAACAAACAGTGATAGAGCCCCAGATCACTGTCATCAACAACAACTTGGATACCATCGCCGCCTTAGCCTTGACCGCGGAGCAACAGTTCGCTGCTCTCGTCCAGTCTCAGCTTGCTCTCGTTTCGACGGTGGAGACCATCAAGAACAACATTAGAATCAATCACTTCAAGAACAGTGAGTGCCTACATATTCAACTGTTATACTTTCACCCTCCTAACCCCGAGTGATCAATAGGATGGACACAAGTCAATACTGTCATTATTGCTGTCACAAATGTCATTGATCAGCGCGATCCCAACAATGTCAACACCCGCTACATGGTCAACCAGCTCAGGGCGGATAATGGCGCGTCAGGCAAGGAAATGCTCGTCTTCGTCAACTCGGCTGAGCCTCTGACCATCAGTCCTGCCCCTACACCCGCAGACCTGAACGTCCCCGGCGTCTCCGGTGTGGGCAACGCGTCTCAGCCCGCTGCTGGGAGTTCCCCCCAAGTTATCCAGTTCGATCCAAACGCACCTTTTGGGCAGCTGAACGGCTCTGTGCTACTTCCCTTTGGCTCTCAACCACCAAAAGCTCCAAGCGACGCTCAGGTCTTTGCTGACCCAGCCGCCATAATTCTTCCAAACCAGGGTCTGTTTGTCGGTGACACAAATCTCATCCAACAAGACTGCCAGCTCCTCGCCGCGGGATCTCTCTTCAACCTGCAGGCGCAGCTGCTCGCCAATCAGCAGGCAATTGCACAGGCTGAGCTCGCTGGCCTAGTCCTCGGAACCGCCCCACCGCCCACAATCATTGTTAATGTAAACAATGGCCAGCAAGGTCAGCAGCAAGCTCAAGAGCAGGCGCAGAAGCAGGCCGAAGAGCAGGCAAAACAACAGGCCGAGCAGCAGGCGGCTCAAGAACAGGCTCAGCAGCAAGCCCAGCCGCCGGCTGACCAGAATGCCGAAGGACAGGCTCAGCCACCAGCAGATCCAGCGGCGGGTCAAGGAGCGCAACAGCAAGCTGGAGACCAAGCCCAACAGGCATCTGAACCTCAGGCTGCTCCAGCTGCGACTCCATCGAGCTAGGGATTGCATGCAGGTCTTTCTGAGTGAGAAATGACCAACCGTGAAGCGCCAAGCTCCAGCACATCGGGTTTTGTAGTCTGAATTTTTATTCTAAATGTTAATTATCGCCATGTCCGTATATACTATATCTCAATCAAAGCAACTTCTGCCCGAGTAACTAAACACTTGTCTCCGTTCCCAAGATCACCGGCATATATCATCAGTCCGCGGAGCCAGGGCTTCCTATGCACTCCGTGAAACCCCTAAATTTCGGTGGTGACAAGTGCCAGATAAGCCCCCATGTGATAGAGTGCGAGAGCCGATAGTAACTAGTTCAGGTGACCGTGTTCATCGTCCCAGAGAGACGGGGGCTCTGGTGTTAGCCCGTAGGCCGACCAAAACGAAAGCATCTTCAAAGGGCCCCAACAGCTTGGGTATGCGTGTAACCATTGGTGATGCCTGTAGCAAGGTTCTCTCGGATCCTGGAACCTTGGACTTGAATGTGTGGCTTGGAAACGACTAGTGGGCGATAACACCGACCTCGTTGCATCCCCGTATAGTATGAGGCGCCGAGTCGTGATTCCATCATCCATCATCTCTTTCAGATCAAAGGGAGAGTCCAACGGGCGTATCATCAAGTCGCGGCCACAGTCTTGAGGTCGATTATTTATGCCGGCGTATCCGTATGGCTCGGTTGAGCGATTGTCTCCTCGGCTTGGCGGCGGTGGCATCGAGGTTCATTTGGTAGAAGTATCAGCTCATTATTCTAGTCTTTAAACTTTTTAATAGGATATAACCATGAGTGATTTCTTTGTTCCCGAGGTTATTGCATAATCTCATAATGTCAACACGTCTCAACATTGGCATTAGAACTCAACTACTGGCACTGTGGAGCATCTGTTGACAGTGTCTGACTTGAATCCAAAGGGTTGAACTGCGGATAACTAATTGATTTACTGGAACAGGAATCTGGCCAATTACTCACTGTCTAAGGCTACTAGGTTTTCCACCATCTCAAGAGCCTTCCGCATTGCGCATGAATCATTGTCGTGAGTCCTTGAAAGTTGTGGAGCGCGATACTGCCCGCTTCCTAAGCATACTTCAATGCCAGTGTTGATTCTGGATCCCAAGATGGTTGGTCTAGATGACATATGCCACGAAATTATTCCAAGCCTTTCACTCCGCCTTGTTGCCAAGTTGCATACCTAGGTACACTGATGGGCCTAATCAAAAGCATCGAAGACATGTAACAGAAAGCCTTGAATCCTCCAGAGACATATTTTGAGCACCAAAGTCTGAGCTGGCGTTGTTCTGAGCTCATTGCACATATGTGCAGAATAGCCGAAGGTTAGCACGAGCATGTCATATGGATATGTATTTGGATTTTTGGAGCCATGGCGGTCAGGATAATTTGTTTGTAAATGAGCATTGTGAAGTAGCACTCTCTAAATTTCTGCATTTCTTGACATTTTCCAAAACGTACCACCAAGTACAAACGTCAGCGACAAGTCCTCTTGGTGGCAAGAGCCGATTTACAAAACAACTTCATTCCAGATTGCTCCCACAAGGGCAGATGACTGAGCCACGGCCCGTTTGCAGGTGGCATTTCCAGTATAAAGGGCCTTGCATTGGTAGCGCTATGAAAAGGCGGCAGACAGTCCGCTGGGCCACTGCTCTAAATAATAGTTCTTAACCAGAACTTCAATGATTGAATACCTGCCTGTTTGCATACCATTTATCAGAGTCAGCCGTGGCAACACTTCCACTCCAGAGAACCCTCGGGAGGTTCCGAGGCAATTACACAAAGAGTGAGCGTGGCACATGTTGGAAAGTGCCCAGCTACCTAGAGTGATGAATTGCGGTCTTTTCCACGGGTATTATCGTATTATGGAGTCTCCCATGCAAACGTAGACAGCGCTTGCTGACCTGGAGCAGTTCGAATAAGGAAAACACCCACCGCTCTTATAGAGTGGTAACAGGCATCCGAGTCAACCGGAGCTAGTTGTTAAACAATATAGCGCTGACCCTCTGGCGAAACTATTTCAGGCCAATTGGGGCTATTCAAACAGCTCTCGTGCCAGCTCAGTCTCTCAATGTGGAAGCCACATTGGCGATCAGTGCAGGTGGTACACCCTCACAAGCCACGGATGCCTTGGCAGTGATTATTCATGCCATTACGCAGGAGGAAGCCTGCTTGTCAGCTCGCCAGAAAGAATTTGAAGTGAGCTGTCACGAGCTCTCCGTCCACTTTCTGAGGAGTCTTCCAGTTCTCATTGCTCATTCACGCACCCCACTTGCGTCCCATATCTGTTCCATACCAGGCTAGGGCTATGCTCATTTCTTAATAAACTATGTCCAACGAAGCTGACCTATATGTTTCGAACGGAACTTGCTACTATGGGGAGGGTCAAGTCTCTGATCCTCGTTTTATGGCCTGTGGAAATGCCCAACTCTCAGGCGTGCAGCACTGCTGTTTCGAGGGCTCATACTGCCTCTCCAGCTACGCGTGTTATGATACACCGAGTAAGCATCTTCCGATATTCCCCAATCTGACTCCTGAATTCGGAAAGCGTGCTAACTACGGAGCACAGCCGGAGTAACTTATCTCGCTGGCTGCACCGATCCCACCTTTCTGGATGAGCAATGTGCTCAGAAACCGGGATACGCAGGACAGCAGTGGGTCGCCATGGCACGCTGCAGCGGCGAGAACGTTTCCATGTGGACAGGCTGCGCCCACCATCCAAGTCAGGTCGAGCTCGAAAAGGAGAACTGCAGTTGCAATTTGACCAACGTCCTGATCGAGAACACCAACGGCCAGTCCAGCCTCGGCGAGATCGGCAGCCTTCCCACGTCTTCTGGCGGTACTATCTCGTTCAACCCAACAGCCCTCCCCACATATGCCGTGACAACGACGGGAAACTCCTCAGGCGTGCTGTCGGGCGCCGCCACCGCGACCGGTACGGGGCCGACGTCCGGTGGCGGCGGTGGCGGGCTATCCAGAGGCGCCACGGCCGGCATAGCCGTTGGTTCTATCATCGGTGGGCTGCTGGTTGTCGGAACCCTGATCTATCTCTTCCGCAGAGCGTATCGGCGGAGAGTGGACCGGGCTGTGGCAGCTCATACCTCACGGACAGACTCAGCGCCACTGCCGCCGACTCATGAGCCTGGTCCTATGTCTCACCTCTCGTCCCGAGTGTCGCCTGCGCCACAGTTCATTTCGTCTCCGCAGCCTTCCAAGTCTGAGGAGGAAGGCAAGATCGCTGGACTCGGGTACAAGTCTGAAATGCCGACTGAAAGCAATGAGAAGCCTGAGCTCCCGGGTGATGTTAGCCTTGTGGTCCCACACCAGAGGCACGAGCTCTCCACTTGACCCAGCCGTGAGCTGCCGCGATGAGGCTCAAACAAGTCGGATAATATTTATCAATGAACAATTTGCGGAAGTTGAAGATAATCTTGGCTTGTGGCTCATTGTGAGTATTTCACGCCTCTGGCAATGAACGAAGGGCAATTCTTCTTGAACTAGAGGCTTTTGCACACAAATATTTGACTGGGGGAAACAGCAGGCGCTACTTGCTTTATGTGATAATTATGCTGAGCAGTACTAATTATGCGTTAACATGCATGATGGGATGCGTTGTATCATGATAATATCGCTTGATCAACTCCTCAGCAACTACGCCATTGACTCGGCTTGGTGCATCATCCTTTAAGCGGCAAGAAAAATCTGAAACCATGGATTCTCTGAAGCATGAAAGACATAACCGACCAGCTCTTCTCATACAATATAATACATGGTAAACCCAGTGAAACAAATAGCATTGGCCTAGAGCAGTCACTGGATTTTGTCAATGAGACCCTAAACACCAACACCCAAAATCTTCAACATCTTCAATGTCTATCTGAAGGTCGAGTCAATACACATGTGCAGACCGAAAGAGTCCTGATCCCTCTTGCAGACGATTTCAGCATTCAGCATCTGGTTTTGGATCAAATCCAGACGCCAAGCCAGGGTAAGAGTCTGCTGGGTTCTGGAGTCTCGAGGAAACATCACCTGCTGCGAAATCCTTCAAGTTTGTGCCATCACTGCGGCCTGAAGATATAATGTATGCGCCTGTATCACAAAAGCCGTGTATCTTCAGAGTTCCGGAAGACCACAGAGACAAGATTAGTAGCAACTAGCCAGCTGCGGATAATTTCCGGTTATGAATACAACACGACTTTTATGGTGGGTGTTACTTCATTCCGGCACAGTACCGTCCTCACCACTTGAACTACTTGCGGTTCCTCTCGTACGCAATTTGCCGCCATACCTATGTTGATCAACACTCATCAAGGTCCTTGAGAAATCATGTGTAAACTCACCTAGCAATAAAGTAAGGGGCAGGAATCAGGACCAAGGCCACAAAGCCAAGTACAGTGTTTCCCCAACCATATCCCATGTCCTCATCTTGATGATTTCAGAATCAGTATATTATTTCCCAAATTTAGGAGGCGAGATATACTTACATAGGATTGGACCAGCCAGAGGCAGAAAAGCGCCGATCACATTTCTCGAGGAAGCTAACGCGGCGGTGGCCGTTGCTGCGTTCTCTGGGAAAGCGTCGATCATATATGTTTGGATGGGAAGGAAAATTCCGATCATGCCCAGACCAAAGCATAGAAGCCCGGTTATTGGGGCGAGCCAGAATGCGTGGTTCTCGGCCGCCCAACCGTACCAAAAGAAAGACAGCGGGATCAAGAACGAGAAGAAGACGCAGACCTTCAGCCTGACCTCAGGAATGGGAACATTGTTGTTCCGTTTCGTGTGTTTCGTCATGACACGGTCGCTGGTACTGCCAATTATGACAACCCCGAGCAAGAAACCGATGCCGAGACCGATGTAGGAGAGACCAGAGACTCCGATGCTCCAGCCATATATTGATACAAAGACAGTCGTCAATGTTGTTAGTAGCAGGTAAAGGAGCCCGTACACAAATCCCAGGTAGAGGCAGAGGAGGCCAATGATAGGGGAAGTAAAGACAAACTGAGTCACAGATTAGGTCAACATCGGTTTTACGGGAGAAGAAACTCGTTCATACCTTCCAAGGCTGTCGAATAGCCTCTCCTATGCTTATGTCCCTTTGACCATCCGCGTGTGGAAGCTCAACCGGACCATACCAGTCCAGACGGTGCCACCATCGCCTGGGTCGACCTTCGAATGCACGTTTTCTTGCCATTATGACTCTCAAATTGGTCTCCCTGCTCACAAATATTTGTAGCAGAAGTGTCAGAAATGCGAGAATGAACAGAAGCCAGAAGATCTGCATCTATTGTTAGTGAGGACGACGTAGTAGAGAAAACAGTGCACTTACCCATCTCCATCCAGCGGCCTGGGACAAGAATCCGCCCACGATTGGGCCTATCACAGGACCTAGTAGAGGGCCTAATGCAAAGACTGCAGTTGCCAATCCTCGCTCATTTGTATCAAACATGTCGGATACTATGCCGCCACCAATCGAGAGACAAGCCGAGCCCCCAAGCCCAGAGAATATGCGGAAGATGAGAAGAGACGTGATATTCGGAGACAGGGCACAGGCAAGCTCCCAGATGGCAAAGACGGCCGTGCTGATATCCAGAATCTGTATAACAAATGGTTAGCTTTGCGGCGTCGAGGCCGGTACTTGGGGCACTTACTATTTTGCGGCCGAATTGTTCACTCAACGGAGCGGCGATGAGAGAACCAATCTGTGTCATGTTCTAGAGGATATTTCATCTATGTTTCTGAAGGGTTTCTACTAACCACATATCCCAGAATGAAGAATGAAACGGTGAACGTGGACAAGGTTGTGGAGTCATTGTCGAACTCGGCGTTCATCAACGATGTCGCCGGGGCGAAGATAGACGATGCCAACGGGCTATTCTATCTCAGCACACGAAAGAATACAACAAGCATGCTAGATTTCTCACCTGACAAGGCAGAGCCAGCTGACCAGTGACATAACCAGCCACTTGCGGCCGATGGGCCAGCATCTGCAGTGGTCAGCGCCAAGAGCGTGTCGTTGAGAATACCATCCGCACTTACTTCGGGTCATAGTCCTTGGGCTGCTCTTCAAACTCCTGCACATCAAGAGAGTGACGCAGGCTCTGATCTCGGATGACCAGATCCTTAGGAACGTCTTTCCCTGGAAGATCCTCCAGTTGGTGCTCCGCGGTTGGGTTCATTGCCATCGGAACTCCAATACAAGCAGAAATGAGTGGCCACGGCTTGGTCCAGCTCAATCGGTATAGCGTCTGGCGGTGTACGACTGGATTCGTTTGGGAAGAACAATGGGGACATTTCGACAAGACCTGCCTCCCGACGCGGAAGAACACAAAGAGCCATTCAGGCCAGATCAGCTAATTGGACGAATGCTCATGCGATTCTACCGAGCGATACCAGACGAATTACCGATGCCGAAGAAGATGCGACTCGCAACACCCGAATTAGTTACTGAATCAGTGCTTTTTACACAGTAGCCGAGTCTGCCAAGTACGGCGCCGAGCGAATGCGATGATCCACTTTTAAGTAGTTAGCCTCACAAATGCATGGCCAGGGTATGGTTGAGCTGCGAGCATATATTACACCTTTCGGATTCTTGATGGTTCCGGCAAACATCGTATCCACCTCAACGGCCTTGCAGAGCTACACCACCACCATGGCAATCGCGTCACAGAAGAAGAGAGTGTTGATCACGGGATGCAGTCCTGGTTCGATCGGCGAGGCCTTGGCGCAGGAGTTCTTGAGCAGAGATGGTAGGCACGCCCATACTCTCGATTGGTATTTTTTTTATTCTTTTCTTGACTAATATGGTATCAGATTTCGTCGTCTGCGTGACATCCCTGCCAGGAGAGAATCTCAAGGAGCTCGAAGGCTTGGGAGCCCTCCCTTATCCCGTCGATGTGACCTCTGCCGACAGTGTCAAGGCACTGCAAAATGCCGTGACCGAGGATTTGGGTGAAGAGCTTGATGTTTTGATCAACTGCGCGTAAGTAATTCTACCCAGGATGTAGTTCCGCACACTCTCAAAAACCAATACTAAGGTTTCACAGGGGCATGAGTAAGATACGATTCCATGAAGGCTTGTTTGTTCCCACCCAGGCTGCTAACGACCTCTAGATTATGTCATGCCGGCTCTGGACGTCGATGTTGAGGAGCTCAAGCGTATTTTTGATGTTAATCTCTTTGGCACCGTCCGTGTTACACAAGCATTCTCGACTCCCTTGATCAACAGAAAAGGCGTCATTGTGAACGTCGGGTCCCTGGCTGCATATGCACCATATGTCTTTGGATCGTCCTACAACGCCAGCAAGGCAGCTTTGCTTGCCTTTGGCAATACCCTGAGGATAGAGCTAAGCCCCTGGAGGCAAGTGCTTAGATACCCAACGCAGCAAAAGGCCCCACACTGACCAGTCAATGATTCGCACAGTGTACGGGTGATGACCATCATAGCTGGCCCAATTGTCAGCGGCTTGATGATCAGGAAAGAGAGGAGTTTGCCGCCGGACTCAAGATACCAGCCCATTGCGGAAGCTTTCGACCAGAGGACAACTCACGCCAAGCATGGCTTTCAAGCGATGCCGACCAAAGAGTTCGCTCAGTCCATCGTTAAGCAAGTATTGAAGTCTAAGCCCCCACGTTCCTATTGGATCGGGCCGTTCAAGGGAGTGGTGTGGTGGCTGGAAACTCTTGGTTTGGCCTCCGCGTGGAATTGGTTCTTCCGCAGAAAGTTCCAGCTATGGAAATTAGACCAGCACTAGGCATATCGTAGATTTTAATTATATTTCGTACACGGGAACATGTTTCGTGCCATGGCATCCTTGAATGGGTGCTCGAAGCGTTGGGTGGTCACATCTCGGTCATTTTCTGTGTCCGGGTATCCGCCTTTGCGTGGGGGTTTCCGTCCTAAGTAAGTAAGTAGTCTCTCAAACGATACCCTGTCGACGTCGGGAATTTGACTGGCTCCAGAGTAAGGAAGAGCGTCAAACCCATGTGGGTTTTTCGGGCACGAGAGCACTGAGTAAATACTGGGCATGTCTTTTCATCACAGTCTAAACTAGATTGGAGGTCATCGGGAACTGAAACGATAGATCTAGGCAATTGTGATATTTTTGGGGGTGTATGCGTGGCTAGTATGGGCTGTGGCAGCAGCTGGAGGCCGCCCGAAAGGCACAATTTTTGTGGTGCAATCCCCAGCGAGCGCTGAAGCTATCCAGACTTGTACGGGCAGTCCATATTGATTCGCTGTGTACCGGTCACTCTCAGTAGTTGTCCTGAGTGATGACAAGTTTGTAGAAATTACTGAATTGAGGCACAATTACATGAACCACTACAAGTTACGGAAACTGCTGTCAGCTTTTGCAACGTGGTGCTTTTGTAAGTCTATCTCGCATTCAGATCAAGCGAACTGTGAGCTAATACGAATTTCGAACTGAAGGTGCTGTAACTAGCAAGTCTCTGAGGGGAATATTTTGTATTAAAATCGGAATGTTAGAACTTCCCGATGAGGAAAAAAACCCTATTCATGTTGTAACTACAATGCGTGCCGGTGAGAGCCTTAACAAGTGCCAATGGATCAGGCCGCAACTCTTGCTTGAGCGCTCAAGGCGGTTTCTGTTCCCTGGCCCTTCTCCCAGTCGCCCTCCTTGAACCCATCAGTCTTGCCAGCCATAGCTCTCCTCATAGCCCACTGAATAAAGGTCGGATATTCCTTAGTCTCATCAGCGGCGCCAGCCTTCCTCCCAAGGGGCTTCAGCAGGACATCATTGTTAGGACGAGTGAAGTATGCCAAGCTGTACCGTGTGTAGTTCGCTTGCTCGCCAGGTGGGTTCGTGACGCGGTGGATGCTGCTCTTGAGTTCGCCGTCCGACCAGTTCACGAAAGCGTCACCGAGGTTGAAGATTGCCATCCCAGGCTCAGGTTTGACGAACTTCCAGCCGGCTTGCTCGCCAGGGGCGACGCGGTCCTCCGGGACGTAGATCTGGAGACCACCGAGCATGTTGAACAGCACGGTCATCATACCCCAATCAGTGCTACAGACGCGTGGAGTCAGCAGGATAAACCCTTGATTGTTCGATTTCTTAGGGCTCTGGGGATTCCGGACAACGCTCCTCAGATCTCATCCCCGCCCGAAAGGATGAAATGTTGTAGTGGGGAGCACTTACTGTGGCTGCAGGCTGACTTTTGCATCCTTAGGCTTAGGCGGGCACTTTAACAGCCGAACATGGCTGCCGCAGTTGTTGGTATGACTATACAGCTTCTTCAAGTAATCGTCGCTCTCGGGCGGAATCGCAAGGACGGCCGAAAAGACCTCCAAGAATCTGTCCGTGACGGCCTTCCCAAGGTCGATGAACTCCTTGAGCTGGGCGTTCTTGGCCTTAATCACGTCGTTGTAGATGGCGCGCGAGTGCTTGCCGGTGCCCTCAATATCTCCACAACTGATCCAGTATTGCTCATTGTTATCGGGAGTTCCCTCCTTATCTACGACGGAGGCTCCCAATCCCTTATACCTGGAAGGAGATTTAGCTTGTGATTTTAGGCAGATGATACAGCTGCGTGTGAACTTACCCGAACAGGTCCTCACCATGCTTGAGGATACTGTCGTCGAGCTTGGTCTCCGTGGGGAGATCGAAGGTCTCCTGGGCCAGAACAAACATATTGTTCGCTGCGGCCAGAAGCTTCTTGCCAATCTCGGACTCGCGCAGGTCCACGCGGAAGAAACCATTTTCTCTAGCGGACTTGATCACTCTAGCAATCTCCTCGACATCTCCGTCCAGGATCTTCTGATGGGAGATGTTGGATATGTGAGCGACTGGCACGTCTGCCGGGAATGCTGGAGGAGTTCCATGCACGCCGTCAAAGGCTGAGTCAGAGCTGAGGGACCCCATATTGTCGAGGAATAAGATATCAAATTGGCAGTTTTCAGGTGTGGTTATCGATATCACGCCTCAGAATCAGCACTTGTATGGCCCGCGAAACTACATTTATAGAAAGCGCAATCAGGTCTTTTGGAACGCGAGTCTTGCCCTTGTGCAGCGCCTCGAGATGCGCATAGTACGCCTCGCCCTCCCATCTTCCGCGTGGAACGATGGTCGACTGATGCTGGAATAAGGTGTTTCGTGTGTTGCAGTGCGCTTCGGCATGTCGGTTGTTCGGCTACCCCATGTGAACCTTAACTTCTTACCGACTGTTCGGCGGCTGGATTAGAGTTTAAACCTACCGAGTATTCGGAACATTTTCGCACACAATGGATTCAGGGGCCTCGCGGAGTGGGACGAGTGGAGACGCAGGGAGCATGTGGGTATTTGCGGGTCGTGCCTTAATCGCGATCTGTGGACCCTAGAAAATGTCGGCCCTGATCCTGGCAAGCCAGATCAAGCCAGACCATCGTAGAGAGGCCATCCCTGCTGAAGCGAGGCTCGGGCTGAATGTATTTCCACTGTTCCGAGTTTCCGACTCAGGCATATCGCAGCCGGCGACCATGTGCACACCGCCGGGTTGCACCCAGAGCTCACCCAGATACCTCTGCATGTTGAGGTTTTACCAAGGTTTGACACTTTTCTTTTTTACATGATATCTGCGTGTACCGAGAAGAAAAAAAAAAGATTTTTGTTAGTGATATAGTTTATTAGTTGTACGAAAACAGTATATAATAATATTGTTGCAATCTCCATTGAGCACCCCAGCCCAAAGGCCATTCCTCCTCCGATTTGACTTAAAAATCCGCCTGAATATCTCCCAACCTTTGGAAGTGCTGGCCCACCGAGCAAAATATCTCTCTCCTCAACAGCGGCTTTACATCATGTCTTCCCTGGACGCGTCAAACCTTTTCTCCGTTAACGGTGTCGTTGCAGTTGTGACTGGTGGTGGGACCGGCATCGGGTTGATGATTGCTCGGGCCCTGGAACACAACGGCGCGAAAGTTTACATCCTCGGCAGACGCGAGGAGGTACTCAAGACTGCTGCCAACCAGAATGCGGTATGTTTTATGGCACGATCTCCCACGAGTGGCCACAAGGTATTGACTGATTTAGATACACGGGAACATAATACCTGTCGTCGCGGATGTGACTGACAAAGCATCCCTAGATGCTGCCGTCGCCAAGATCAGCGAGGAGACAGGCTACATAAATCTGTTGGTTAACAACGCTGGGACCCTTGGCCGTGTGCATAATGCCATCGCCCGGCCGCCGCCTCACAAGAGCCTCCCGAGCCAGTTCTCGCGACAGACTGAAGATGACCTCAGTTCCGTCCAGGGCATTCGGAATTTCCTCTGGAAGGATGAGTTTTCTGACTGGGACAACATGTTGCGAACCAACGTCTCTGGCGTCTGGTTCCCTAGTATCGCATTCTTGGGCCTCCTTGACAAGGGGAATTCGAAGGCGAACGTGGTGCAGAAGAGCCAGATCGTGACCATTGGGAGCGTCGGAGCATTCATCAGGCTTCTGGGAACTTCATTTTCCTACAACCCCAGTAAGGCGGCGGCAAACCATCTTGCAAAGATGATGGCGACGAACTTTGTACAGTGGGGCATCAGATCGGTATGTGTACCTTCCCTTCGCCTGAGATTTGCGTTTAAATACTGAAGGGCGTGCCAGAATGTCATTGCCCCGGGTTATTTCCCATCGGAGATGTCCGTCGGGAAGGGAAAGCTGGATGAGAATAACAGGAATCACATCGACATCGCAATTCCTCCAGAGGAGGTCCCATTGGGAAAGGTCGGAGATGAGGAAGACATGGCAGCGGCCATCCTGTTCTTGGCTGGCAAGGGAGGAAAGTACCTCAATGGCAATGTGGTGATCACCGATGGTGGTCGGCTCGGGATCAGTCCCGCAGTGTACTAAGACTTCTAAGTTTTTAGAGACAAAAGGCATTACAAAAAAGGTTGCAGTCTCTCTAGAGCATCAAGATTATATATCGCTTTGACTTGCATCGGGTAAAACCTGAATGATGACAGGAGCTATTCCGATCGGATCACTTCTTTCATAGGATTTTGAGAAACTGTGACTTGGTGAGAAACTGCCATGCAGTTTTCAGCAAAATGTAGGACATAATAACTTGAAGCAATTCAGCCTGATATCTCGCTGCATCAAAATACAACATTTTGGGGAAGTAGATGTTATGATCCACTGAGTTCTACTTTGACTTGTTGGGACAGGGATGGTGGTCACTTCGGCCCGTTGTGATATCAGACCAGGTGCGATAGGCACCTGGGCAGGCTTAATTCTGGGTGGGGGNTGGTGGGTGCATTTGACTATCTAGTTCACGGCAGTAATTATTCATCGAAATTACACCAAGGTATTCAAGTTACAGAGGTGCAACCACATGTCTATTGTAAATACTTTTCAACGCTGAGTGTATGTCACCGCCTCGCTGGAGGAACATCCTGATGCAGCCCCACGAGTCCTGTCCGTATTCCATTTCCATTACCCCAACCTATTATCCCACTTGCAGTACCCAGGAATTATGCACCCTTAGTAATCATCGGAATCAGGATCCAAAACTTCGACCAGAATTCTCGACAGCGCCTGCGCCGTCATCTTGGTGGCGGGAACGCGATGGAACCCCGAGCCCCGGTATACGTGGACCCTATCTCCGGAGTCCTCGCATCTCTTCACCAAGCGGAAGCATCGCTCTTCCGCCACGACCGGGTCGGTAGAGCAGATGAAGTGGAAGATTGGCGTCTTGATGTTTGGGTTGTAATATTTCTGCAGGCGCTCGTCGTCCTCGTGGTACCCGCTGTACGAGATGACCAACCGAAGCGGGCCATGGAAGGTGGTGAATGTGGAGGGTCGCATCCGCTGCGGCCTCTCCAGGAAGGCGGCGAGCAGGCAGGCAACCGTGGCGCCTTGTGAGAACCCGATGATGCCGTCAAAGGGCCCCTCCTCATCAAGGACTCTGGAGAGGTAATCGAAGGTTCGTTCGGGGTCTTTTGGATCCCACCATGCGTATGTCGGCTCGCCCGAGGATGTTGGGACTGATGGATTTGGCGCATCGATGTAGAGAAAATTGACTTCATTCCCTGCGATTTGCTCAAAGATTGGCTTCAAATGCGGCGTCTCGGACTGCATAATCGCAGCCGATTGCTGATAACCATGGAGACAAAGGAATCTCATTTTGACGGCCACGCGGGAATAGCAATTAAACTGTGACTGACAAAGATGATTGCAAGGGAAGGAACTGCTCTGAACTATTCATTCACTTAGCACCATTTGAGGAGATGGTAACCGGTCATATATATAATCAACAAGCTAGTGTTGCATCATTCCGAGATTTTTCGAAGCGATCGAGTCCAGTGCCGTGCTTCCATCGCTCCAGCCTAGGTAGAAGCCCCACGACGATATGAGACATGGAACAGACGAGAACTCGGCTATCGACGTCCCTCAAATTGCCATTGTATCGGAACAAGAACAGTGTTGATCATTCCCTATCTCGGCAACCTTTTCGAAATCCATTGCGATATCATATCGAACACATCGATGTTGCTTCACCTGCCGCCCCCTCCCCCACCGTAACAAATGACATTCTTGTCTACCAAAACAATCAGTTAGAACCGGTGAGGATTGAGAACGCAGGAAGGCAATTGCAATTAGTGTTGCGCGTAAGCTCAGCGCGACACTCGACACGCTCAGTTGCCGACATAGGAAGGGCTCTGCAAGGTGTCGTTCGAAAAGCCGCAAACACCCCAATTCTGCATGCCTCAACAAGGCCTCGGTACACAAGAGTCAGTTTCGGCAATACGCTCTCCACGTCGTGACCCTTGTGCCCCTGTTCGTGGACCCTGACAAGGACCCATCAGTAGCCGAGTTATCATCTTCGGTATCTCAGGCTTGTCAGGGTATGTGCCCACTTGTGGATCACAGTCCAGTTGTGCATGAAACCCATCATGTCGGGCCGTCGGTGTGTTCATTACAGCCCACTCGTGTGGGGCCTCTCCAGGGGTGTATCTACCAGGGACCGGGACCCACCTCACTTGCGACATCTCCTTCGTGGGCTTGGCCGGCTATGCATCTGGGCACCACCAGAATATCGTCCTAGATATCGGTTGGGACGGAGTCGTGGATGAGGCTCGGCTTTACGACACTGGAGATGACGGTTCGGAGTCGTGTTCCAATGTTCCTATGGGATCACGCAAACCTTCCATCAGTGAACAGCCACCTGGGCACCTCCATGCATGACTCCGAGGCGGCAGCGATTTCTGCAATCTCGGCGGAACTGCAAGGTGGCCGAATTGTTTATCAGATACTGATGGTATCAGCTGCTCAAGTGGTGTTGACGACTTCAAAGCGCTTCCTCATAAGACTGAGCTTCCGCAGATTCTCACCATCACAACAAGACTCCAGGTTCTCCCCAGATCTCATCTCCTTGCTCACGTGAATCCACCTTGCCCTCCGTCACACTTCCTTGTACCTATTAATTTAATCAACCCGTCCTTACGACAAGTCTTTGATATCATCCGCAATGGCGCCATTCCTAGGAGCTGTCAGCAACACCTCGAGCTCAAGCTCGAGGAGCCCCAGCCCTCCCAACGAGCGCTCCGCCGAGCAGAATGGACCTGAGCCAATCGCTATTGTGGGAATGGGTATGTCATCGGATTAAATCTAGTACTATGTGTGAATGACGAAAGCTGACATCTGATGCAAGCCTGTCGATTCCCCGGCCAATCTGATACCCCAGACGACTTCTGGCAGATGCTTGTTGACAAGCGATCTGGATACTCGGAGCCGCCAGCCAACAGGTACAACATTGACGGTTTCTATTCGGAGAAATCCAAGGTTGGAACACTGGGTCTCAAGGGAGGTTACTTTATCTCTGAGCAGTACCAGTTTGACCCACCTTTCTTTGGTATCACCCAGACTGAGGCAGTGGCCATGGACCCTCAGCAGAGGAAACTGCTCGAGTGTGTTTACGAGGCATTCGAGTCTGGAGGAATTACCCTGGACAGCGTGTCTGGAAAGAACATTGGCGCATATGTTGGAAACTTCACCTACGATTATGCTATTATGGCCTTGCGGGATATGGAATATCCCAAGGCCTATAGTATGACTGGTCACGGTGCGACCATTCTCAGCAACAGAGTTAGCTATGTTTTCAACCTCTGCGGTCCCAGGTCTGTCCCCACACGTTTTGAATACTAGCAAATGGTGGAGTTTCTGACTTGCGCACAGTTTCACGATCGACACGGCTTGCTCGTCGTCCTTGTACGCCGTCCACATGGCTTGTCGTGCTCTCGCGAGCGGCGAGGTCAACGGAGCCGTGGTCGGTGGAACCAACATGATCCTGGATGCGGCAGTCCAGATGTCGGTTGACAAGATGGGTGTCCTTTCGCACAGTATGTTGATCATCGCAATGGAATGCTTCACCAGTAGGCTGACCTGACAATACAGCCTCAACCTGCCATACCTTCGACGCCTCGGCCGACGGATACGGTCGTGCTGAGGGAGTTGGCGCCTTGTACCTGAAGAGGCTCTCTGACGCCGTCCGTGACGGCGACCCGATCCGAGGCGTCATCCGAGGCACTGCTGTCAATGCGAACGGAAAGACCAGCGGTATCACGCAGCCCAGCGCCATTGGCCAGACAGCCGCCGCTCGTGCAGCGTACGAGTTTGCTGGAAACCTCAGCACTGACGACACATCTTACTTTGAGACCCACGGAACTGGTACCCCGGTCGGCGACCCAATCGAGCTGAACGGCATCACGAATCTATTCCTCAAGAACAGCAAGCGGGACTCGCTCTTGGTTGGAGCCGTGAAGACCAATGTCGGCCACGCCGAAGCCGCCAGCGCCATGGCCAGCGTCATGAAAGTTGTTATGGCCATGGAGAATGGAGTTATCCCCGCTACTATTGGCATAAAGAAGTTTAACCCGAAGAGTAAGGCTATCCCGTCCAGTGAATCTCACTTCTCGCATTTCCTGGCTTGCTAACCAACTCGTAGTCGACTTCTACAATGGCCGCCTGCAGGTTGTGCAAGAAGCAACAGAGTGGCCAACTGGATTCAATGTCCGACGTTCGAGTGTGAACTCGTTCGGATATGGCGGTGCCAACGCACACGCAATCATTGAATCGACAGAGTCGTACTTGCCAGGTTACAAATCCTTCAAGAGGCGTGGCGCCACGACCAAGGCTATCGCCCCAGCTGCGACGGAGACCCGTGGCAGCCGCTCGCTCAACGTCCACGAGCGAACGCAATTTTTGCTTCCCTTCTCCGCCCAGGACTTCCCAAGTCTCAAGGCCAATGTCGAGAAGCACAGGGAGGTGGCATCTCAATACGACATGCTCGATCTCGCCTTCACACTGAGCACCCGACGGTCGTTCTTCTTCAACCGGGGATACGCCATCGCGTCGGCCAACAGCATTGCTGAGGACCTCGACGCGGACGAGATGACCTTCGGCAAGCGCGGAAGTGGCGCGAAGATTGCCTTCATCTTTACCGGCCAGGGTGCCCAGACGGCGCAGATGGGCAAGGAGCTGATGGAGACCGTGCCCAGCTACTTGAAGAGCATCAGGGACATGGACCGTGTACTCCAGAGTCTTGGGGAGGACGCGCCGGAGTGGACCATCGAAGGGGTCCTCTTGGAGCCCAAGGCGACCAGCCTCATCGACCAGGTCCACCTCTCGCAGCCTCTTTGCACCGCGGTGCAGGTCGCACTTGTCAAATTGCTGCGGGAATGGGGCGTCACCCCAGTGGCAACTATCGGTCACTCTTCTGGCGAGATCGCAGCTGCTTACTCTGCTGGTGCCATCACGGAGACGCAGGCTATACTTGCCGCATACTTCCGTGGTGTTGCAGTTGGCAAGCTGACTTCCCAGGGAACCATGTTGGCCGTTGGCCTTGGGCCCGAGGAGGTTGAGCCATACCTCGAGGAGGGTATCCGTATCGCCTGTTACAACTCCCCTCAGAGTGTGACCCTTAGCGGTGACCAGGATGCAGCCGCCAGGGTCCAGGCCAAGCTCGAGGCTGACAAGGTCTTCGTCCGGGCCGTGAGGACCAGCGGCAGGGCCTACCACTCTCACCACATGAAGGAAGTTGGCGGCATCTACGAGGAGTATGCCAACCGTGGGTTCGCCCGTATGGACGCCTTGGAGTTCCCACAGCACGAAAAGGGTACCAAGCAGCCCCTGTTCGTCTCCTCGGTCACGGGTGTGCCCAAGGTTGACTTCCAGCCCGGTCCAGAGTACTGGAGGGAGAACCTGGAGTCCCCCGTCAAGTTCTCGCAGGCCGTAACCCATGCCGTCGGAATTGAGGAGCTAGGCATTAACCACATCGTCGAAATTGGCCCTCACTCCGCCCTCGCTGGCCCGATCCGACAGCTACGCGAGAAGCTGGGTCTCAGTTCTCGAGACCTTGAGTACTCGGGCACTCTCGCTCGTGGTGAGAACTCCGTGACTCGCCTCCTCGATCTTGCTGGATCTCTGTTCATCAAGGGGTACCCGGTTGATATCGGTCGCGTCAATGCGATCGAGGAGATCGACAAGTCCGGGAAGATCACCCTGCGCAAGGGGCTTCCCCTGGTCGATCTGCCGCGATACTCTTGGAACTACTCGGCTGGTGAGCTCCGGGCCAAGCACCGCATCAACCTGGACTTCCAGCACCGCAAGTTCCCTCGCCATGATCTCCTTGGCAGCTTGCTTCCCGGCACGATCCGTGACCAGGCCCAGTGGCGCAACATGCTCGACATACACGACCTGCCATGGTTGGAGCAGCATAAGCTGGGCCCCCAGCCCGTGCTTCCTGCGACTGGTTACCTTGCTATTGCCGTCGAGGCTGCCCGCCAATTCTTCTTTGACAAGATCCAGCTGGAAGGTCCTTTCAAGTACTTCTTCCCACGGGTCTCAATCAAGTCGGCTCTCAACTTGACTCCCTCCGGCACCCCGACTGAGCTCATGACCAGCGTCCGCTTCAAGACCGTCTCAAATGCCGTGTCTTCCAAGGAGTGGCTTGAGTTCTCCATCTCATCCGTTGTCGAAGGAGTCTGGACTGAGCACTGCGTGGGTGACATTGGAAGGCTGCCTATTGACGAGCGCGCTCCCCTGTTCGACGAGAGCAAGGTCCAGGAGCCGCGTACTGCGCACACGTGGTACAGGGGATTTTCCAGCGTCGGGCTCAACTACGGCGCTGCTTTCAATGGCCTGAGCAACATCCGGACTGATCCGTGGGGCAACGAGGTTGTTGCCGACACCAAGCTGCTTCCCATCGATGTTCCCGCCGACGATTCTCGCTACCTGATTCACCCCGGAACCATGGACACCGTCTTGCAGGGACTCTTGATCGCTGCGCACCACGGCTCGCTGACGGGGTTGACCAGGTCCTTCGTCCCTGTGGACTGGGAGGAGGTGTCCATATACTCCTATGAAGGCACCAACATGCCGGCTGCGGCCCCGGCTGACGCCAACGGACGCCTTCTCGCCCAGGGCAAGCAGAGCAGCTTGCGTGCCATCTACGGTGGTATCCAGCTCTTCGCGCCTGATGGACGGGTGCTGATGGACGCCAAGAATGTCAACTGCATCACCTACTCCGAGGGCCTGAACAAGAACCCTCTAGAGGACCGTCACCCGTACCTTCGTGTCCTCTGGAAGCCAGATGTTGAGACTCTCGAGAAGGGTGCGCTGCCGGCGGCGGCAACGAACGCGCGACGGGCGTACTCACCCTTGGAGAAGACCATTCTCTCCATCTTTGCCCGCAACCTGCAGAAAGCCGCTGAAACGTCAAAGGCTCCTTCGGCCGCTGCCTTGGCAGACGCCATCTCCGCCTTGAAATTGGATGTCTCGATCGAGGCACAGCCAGATGCTGCCAGTGTTGACCTTAGCACCTCCAAATTGGATGCCAGCTTCTACCGCCTCGAGGCCATCTACACCTCTATGATGCTTACCCTCATGGGCGAGGAGGCTCCCGTGGCCATCGACTCGGCACCGGCGGAGGACTCCCTGATCCAGACTCTGGACCTGCTCGGTCACAAGTACGCTGGAATGGACATCCTCCAGGTCGTCAGCTCGGAAGATGATCTCGCCCGGAACCTTCCGGCTCTTCTGCAAGGAGACTCGTCCCTGAAGAGGTACAAGTCATTCACCTATTTGGCTGCATCTGACGAACTCGTGGAGGCGGCCGAGCAGGCCTACCCAGAGGGCCGTGACATCGCCCCTGAAAAGTCGACTCTCCTCGAGGATGGTAGTTACGGCGCATTGGAAGGCCAGACCTTCGATCTTGTCATTCTTCCAAGCACTTCTTCTTTGCATATCCCCGCCGAGGATGCCCTGAAGCGCCTCCAGCCTTTGCTCAACGAGAACGGGCGGATCTTGGTCAACCAGAGCAACAACAAGCGCACTGCTTTGAACGAGCAGTTCCGTAAAGTGCTTGACTTCTTGTCCCGTGAACTCGCTCCAGGTGGCATTGAGCCTGGCTTCTCATTCTCAGAGTGGAAGAAGACCTTTGACAGCCTCGAGATCAACACCTCAATCGCTGACCAGTCTCCATCGGGGTGGACACTGCTTTCCGAGCCGCCACAGCGCCCTCAGCCCACGCAGGAGATTGTTGTGCTCTCCAGGGCTGAAACGTCCAGCGTTGCACAGTTCTCCGGAGAGCTTCAGCAGAGCGGCTACAAGGTTCAGTCAGCCTCCCTTTCGGACGAGAACTTCACTGCGAAGGCGGATGCCATCTACATCTCAATTGTGGAGTTGGGATCTAGCTTGTTCTACGGAAACCTGAACGCAACCGAGTTCAAGAACCTTCAGGTCCTGGCCGAGTCGGCTCAAGCGGTCTTCTGGCTCACTTCTGGAGACTTGCTCGGAAAGGTCGACCCCAATGCAGCTATAGTCCAAGGTCTGGGCCGTGCCCTGCAAACTGAGAACGTCCAGCTGTCTTTCATCGCGATAGACTTTGACCACTCGGATGCCGCCAAGGCAGCCAAGCAGACCGCGCGGGTCCTTGCGCGATTCACCAAGGAGACCGACAGCATTGACAAGGAGTACATCGTGAAAGACGGTGTGTTCCATGTCAGCAGACTGGCCCAGGACGCCAACCTGGACCAGGAGTACGGTGAGATCATCCGCAAGGAGGCGGTGAATGAGAAATACGACCCCAAGGAGCCCATTCGTCTCGATATCGAGAAGATCGGTCTGCTCGATACCCTGTACTTCAAGACCGACGACCGCTCTCATGAGCTCGCGGCCGATGAGGCCGAGGTCGAGGTCAAGGCAGTGGGCCTCAACATGAAGGAATACGCCACGTTCCGCGGCAGCTTTCACTCAGAGTCCCTCAGCCACGAGGGTGCCGGTATTGTGCGCCGCGTCGGCTCGGGAGTGACCGATGTCAAGGTTGGCGACAAGGTCTGCTGGATGGGCAAGGGTCTATTCGGCAACATCGAGCGCTTCAAGGCCATCCACCTGCACCAGATCAGCGACAAGGACGGCCTCAGCTTTGAGGAGATCGCCGGGATGCCGCTGGTCTTCGCGACGGCAGTCTACGGCCTGCTCTACCTCGGCCGCCTGAAGAAGGGCGAGAAGGTCCTCATACACTCCGCCACCGGTGGTGTCGGGCTTGCTGCCGTTCAGGTCGCCAAGATGATCGGGGCTGAGATCTTCGCTACTGTCGGCACCCAGGCCAAGCGCGAGTTCCTCAAGCGCGAGTACGGCCTCGATGACTCGCATATTTTCAGCTCGCGTGACACGTCCTTCGCCGCTGGCATCATGGCTGCCACCAACGGCTACGGTATCGATGTCTCCCTCAACTCTCTTGTGCGCGAGCTGCTCGCAGCCTCTTGGAGCGTAATGGCCCACAATGGTCGCCACATTGAGATCGGACGAACTGATATTATGGAGTTCGGTATCCTTGACCTCAACGTCTTCAAGCGGAACACGACTTTCAGTGCCTTCGACTTTGGTGTTGTTGCTGATGACCAGCCACGTAAGTCACAAATTCTTCTTGACTTTTGTTTTCTTATTTCTGGCAAGAGAGGAGAATCACAACGCTAACATTTTTATCACAGAAATCGTTGCCGATGTCATGAAGGATGTCATGAAGTACCTCCGGGAGGGCAAGATCAAGCCTCTCCAGCCGCTTGCCAAATTCCCTGCTACCGAGGTGTCAGCAGCGTTCGCAGAGTTTGCCAACCCACACCGTATCGGCAAGGTCGTCGTGTCCTTCAACGCCGATTCGGCCCTCCCTGTGAAGCGGGAACACAAGAACGCCGTCAAGTTCAGGCCCGACGGGACATACGTGCTCATCGGCTGCCTGGGTGGTCTCGGCCGGACCCTCGCCCGCTTCATGGTCGAGCGTGGTGCGCGCCACCTCACGTTCCTGGGCCGTTCCGGTGCGGACAGCAAGGACGCCGCCGCCATGGTGGAGAGCCTGCAGGCTCGCGGCTGCAAGGTCCACGTCGTGCGCGGAGACGTCTCCAACAAGGCCGATGTCGAGAGGGCTGTTGCTGCTGCCGGCGTGCCCGTCTACGGCATGGTCCAGGGAGCCATGGCCCTCGAGGACAAGCTCTTCAGCAAGCTCGACCTCCCCGGCTGGCAGTACCCCATCGACCCTAAGGTCCGCGGAACCTGGAACCTGCATGAGTGCCTCGCCGGGCAGCCCCTGGACTTCTTCGTCATGCTCTCCTCCATCTCCGCCATGACTGGTGCGCCAACGCAGAGCAACTACTGCGCCGGCAACACGTTCCTCGACTTCTTCGCCCGCTACCGTGCCGGCCAGGGCCTGCCCGCCACAACAGTCGGCCTCAGTATGGTCCTGGAGGTCGGCTTCGTGTCGCAGAACCTGGCCATCGAGCAGGGTATCTCGCGCTCCGGCATCCACGGCATCACAGAGCGTGACTTCATTCTCCTCATGGAGCAGGCAATGAAGCCCAGCCGCGTCGGCGACTGGCGCCTGGACCCTGGCGCGAAGAACTTCCTCGTCAGCGGCCTGGAGCCGGCCAAGCTGGCCGAGGACCTCGACGTGCACGGCTTCCGCTTCTGGCTGCAGCCCCGTGTTGGCCCTCTGCTGACGGCGATCCAGCGCCGCAGCGAGGGCTCGGGCCGTGGCTCGGGCAATGGCGCCAACGCCGTCCTGGACCTTCCGGCCATCCTCGAGGCGACCGTGGACAAGTTCGCAAAGACCTTCATGATCCCCGCAGACGACGTCGACCCCCTCAAGGCACTTGTGGCCTACGGCATGGACAGCATGATCGGAACGGCGCTGCGCAACTGGTGTTTCTCGACCTTTGGCGTGGACATTCCTGCTTCTGATTTCATGGGCCCCGTCCTCACAGCCCAGTCACTTGCCGAGAAAATCTTCGCGGGCCGCTCTTAGAGATAATAGTATATCAGTCAATTTCTCGTTTTTGTGTAATGAAATGGGCGTTTTCGGGGCTGTACATAGACACAAATCTCATATTCTTTAAACGCTACCAGCAACCGTGAATGGCCCTCGAGTTAAGGGTGCCAGTGGACTGCTGTGGGCACGGTGAAAATGCACTTACCCAACTTGAGTAGAAGACATCGTGACCATAACGCGTACGGGACCACACGCGGCCCTTGCCTCTCTTGGCCCCCCCCCACCCCCGCCTCGACAGTCACAGTTCTACGTCTAGTTTCCCAACAGCTTAGATCACCATGGTCCGACCGGCATCAGGCACTCCTTCGCAATTACCAGTCGGGTGTCCGCAAAGAACCGTGAGCGTGTTGCCGCTCTCACTGCTTTCAGATAGATTAAAATGGCAGTTCGTATTTGAGCACCCGTGTGCCGTGTCATGAGATGGCGCCATGGTGTTTCTCTATTAAAAACGCACATTAACCAAATTTGTCACTGGGCGATGAGGATCCCCAATTCAGAAGAGATCCAGTCAAGTGAGGGCGAACAACACGAACATGTCCGTCGCACGACACTGGGCGGGCAACTGACTCTCGAAGGTGGGGGAGGCCCCTATATAGGTGCAATCTAGAATTTTAGGGCAAACCTTATCGATGACCTCTGGATGACCTGTCAGCCCTGTGTACAGGCAATGCGCGTTTTGGAGTACTGTGCAACACCGTATCTGGTCCAATCGACAAGGACACGCGTCCCCAGAGTGGTCCATAGCCATCGGGTGGGTACAAAGTGGCTCAGAGTGCATTTAGGCTTTTCCAGTGCCCTCCAGACATCGCACGAGTTGTTTCTGTGCCTGCAATTAGGGCCCGATGATTACCCCGTAGACCCGTGTAGTACAGGGGACGGTGGCCCATCGACCAATGAGTCCGCAAACATGGAACACACGGTGCGTAGGGCCGCGGCCCCCTGTAACCACGAACAGGGGCAGACGTTGGATTGGGTGCATGACACAGTACGCGGGAGGCTCAACGGGTCCGTCCCGTCGTGGGTCCACAGAATAAGGTTAAGACATGGATATGGTGCCCTTTGCTCGCCGTCCCCGTTTCTACGCTTAGCCGGGCGAGACGCAGTCCACGGGTTTACAGTTGACCCCCGAGGAGAACCTGGTTTTCCCTGAACCTTCTTCGATCACTGTTCGAGGCACGCCAAGCTCGTGAAACTCTGGCACGTAGACTTTTCTTTATCCGCTCAGAGGTGCCGGGTGTCTGCCCAGACCTGGCAATACGAATGCGAATCCGCGGAATCTACGACATACAAGCTTTGTTTCGGGTTGCTGCTGCGCTGGTGGTCTCGACCCTGGCCCCGCTGCAGGCAGGCATGTTCTAAGTTTCGGCCGTCTCATGTACGACGCCTACCTACCTGGAAGTCCTAAGTAGGCATGGATGAAGTGACCGGGGCAGCTCCGGGGCTTACGGGGCTCACGGAACCTAGCGTGAGACTGCTGCTTGTGTTGTTCGATGATAAGGATCGTCCCGCGCGGAATCTTCCACCGGCAACTATCCCAGCCCCATGACAACCTAAAAGGCTCAGGCTTCTGGTTGGCGTCTTCGGCATAGCGGAGCTTGATTGCGCCGCATCGGCGCGAGCACTGGTGCCGACCCGCAGCGCGCCGCTCTGCCTCCCGAGGTCTTCGACCTCTGCACCAGGCTGAGAGTCAGGCAACACCCTGGAGGCCGGATGTGGGAGTAGCAGGAGCAGGAGCTAGCATTTGAAGGATCCGGCGTGGCAAAAACTGGCCAAGGAAGTCCCATGCGAGGCATACTTTGTCAAGGGAGGTGAGCACCTGGGGGTCCTCTTGCATGACTTCTGCCAGCCAGCCCAGCCCGGTGGACCCCTAGATTTGGATCATTCACAGACAACGAGCACGTGTTGACTGAGATTGGACCTGCATTAGTGCTTGTTTTGCTCTGTTCGTCCCAGAAATTTGTCTTGAGATCAACGCAAGACGCACGCACAGCCAAGCACCAAGAGGACGGACAGTGCTGATTACTCAACGCCCAACTTGGCTGTTGCTGGGGCAGACGTGGATTACAGGATCGCCCCGAGGGAGCCGCACTAAGATAACGAGCGACATTCAGCACAATACCCAAGATTGATTGGTCCGGACCTCGTGATCTTTGGGGTATAGTTGATTCATGGAGGTGGGGCGCCAATGCAGCTGACGCAGGCGAGATCTTATTTGAGCAGGCCCAGAGGGGCGTCGTGCATGTACTTGTGGACCTAGAACCGGAGTCATTCCCCCATTCCACACACAGTGGTGGACCTTGGTGAAGTGCATCATCATCCACAGCTACGTGGCTTACTCATGTTCCTTGCCGTGGGCGACACCCGTCAGAGGTCCACCGCTGGGCAGGAGATAGCTGAAGAACGGAGCGGCATGGCAACAGCAGGCTACCTACTTATCTAAAGCCCGGCTCAGGCCAGGGAGTGGCCGAGCTTGTTTGTATAAATCATGGGTTATCTGCTGGAACCATTCCCACTACTACACTCCAACAGTTTTAACCCTGCCCAGCTGCCGCAGCCCTATGACGATCTGGATGATGGAAGCCGCACGGCCCCGTGAATCGTTATCACCCACCTCCCTCCCGCCGGCCTCCCGCGTCGACAAACGGGCCAGGGCGCCAACCGCCTGCAATGTGTGCCGGCGACGGAAGGTCAAGTGCAATGTCACCTCGGTCGGCGTGCCATGTCAGAACTGCGTGCGTGACGGACAGGAGTGTCAGGTCAGCGGACGCAAGGTTCGCTCGTAAGTACATGTCCTCTTCCCCCTTCTCTCGTCACCGATCATGCCATCAAATGTAAGCTTGGTGAAATTAATCCGGGCCGCACAGTCAGCCTCAGTCTTGTACCAGGTCAACATGTTCGCCAGACACCACCTTCCAACCCCCTCTACCTCCTCCGCCGCCTCATACAAGCCCGGCAACATATCAGGCCGCGCCGAGTGTTTCCACTCACTTCATCCCTTCCAGTAGCACACGAGATGACGGCGTCTACGAGAACGCGATGGAGACGTGTAGCAGTATCAACACTCTGAGTTTAGATACCATTATGCCAGGACCAGAAGATTATGCTATTGAGTCCTTGGCTACGTCTCTCATGAGTGGCACGGCCGAGGCTACGACCGAGACCTTCTATACTGGTAAGCATATGCGTATGGCAACATGAGACTCGAATACATGCCCGGACGAGCTACCAGCTCAAATCTCCCAAGACATGTAGGACATCTCGTACCAAGTGGAAAGAGAAAGCCTCCTGGGCACTACACTGGACGAGCTGAGAGTAGAAGCTCTGGTGTTTCGGCAATAGCCGTTCCCGCCAGGATTGTCATTGAGCTCATAAGACAACTCAACCGCGGGTTGCTGCTGGCTGCTTCGTGGAATCTTGCGAATCTCTTCTGTCATATCTAGTGAGCATCCTGCTAACAGAACCGGTGTAAAGGTGACCAACAGGGAATAGGCTACATCCTAGATATTGTCGGCGAGCCAAGCGTAATATCACAACATTACGGTCTCCCATACATGGCTGGCACACACCAAATGATGCCCCAAGACGTCGCATATGTCCGTTCCAAGGGTGTTTTCTCAGTTCCGAGTGAGCCGGTCTGCGAGGCGCTGTTGAAGGCCTACTTCCACCACATCCATCCAATACTACCAGTAGTTGATGCTGTAGCTGTGCTTACAACTTTCCGCAACGGCGGCGCGTCCGCCATAAACTTACTGCTCCTTTGGAGCATGTTTTCCGTGGCCGCTAGTGTGAGTCAGACCCTTTACTTTAACTACGCATCCTTGTTAATCAGGCGTTACAGCACGTGGACAAGGAGGTCGTGTACCAAGCCGGGTATCAGTCCCACAAGGAAATGAGGAAATCGATGTTCACCCGTGCCAAGGCAAGTAGATGTCCACTTTTTGTCGATTCTCACTGGCGAACCGGCTAACAATCATCGCCCTGCTTAGTGCTACTACGACAACGGGTGCGAGAAAGACCGCATCATCATCATCCAGTCCGTCAGTCTCTTGGCCTTCTGGTACTCGGACCTGGCCGAGCGGACAGACTCATGGCATTGGATGGGCATTGCCATCAGCTTGTGCCAGACCCTTGGGCTGAACCGCGACCCTGACCGTGGCCACTACAACAAGAACCTTTCGGACCGGCAACGCCAGTTGTGGCGGCGGATTTGGTGGAGTACGTCTCGCCCTCAAAGTTCTTCTGTAACCCATTAGAAAGACATCTGACATGCACGCATAGGCTGCTTCTACCGTGACCGCTGGCTCAGCTTCGCAATGGGTCGCCCAATGCGCATCAACGCCTGGGATTGTGATACTCCCATGCCTTCAGCCAATGACCTGACGGACGACGTCGGCGAGCTGCCTCCTCGGATACAAGCGAAGTACATGCCTGCGGACTTCAACCAGCTCGCAGGCCAATGGATAGTCCTCCTGCATCTCAGCAAGGCGCTGGGGAGCATATTGTATGAGAACTACAGCCCCACCAGGCAACTGCCCTCGCGGGCCTGGATCGAAGCGACTGAGGAGGAACTCGCCCGCTGCATCGCTCAAGCTGGGGAACAACCTGCCAGCGGGAGCCCCGCCCTGTCCTTCTACTTCCACCACCTGCAGCTTCACTACAAGTAGGACGTCCCTCTTTTCGCTGCCCCCTGAGTCAACCCACTGACTTTTCCAACAGTGCCGCTACAATAGCATTATGGAGACCGCACTGCAGCAGAGTGACCGCAGATATCCCAGCAGACCAGGCGTCTGCTTGGTCAAGGCATGTGAGCCAGAAAATCCAGACAGCCGCCACGAATACGAACAACGTTTTGGAAAGGATCATCAGCGAGCAGCTGGTCAATTACATAGGGCCCATGACGTAGGTGGAACTGATTCTCCTTTAATGGCTTCCTTGCAGGCAGGCATTGACTTGTTCTAGAGTTCCTGTGCTTGTGCCGGCTATGACTGGGCATCTTGGCGAGGCCAAATCCTCGGACCCTCTGCAGAAGCAGTTGAGCCTCAATAGGCTCAACATATTTATGATGGTCTTGAGGCGGATCCAGGACATTTATACCTCGGCGACTTTCATCCACGGTCTGTTCTCACAAGCCATCGAGAAGATGACCGCGCCAGAGAATTGCTACCCGGGACAGGCAACACCGGTGACTGGTTCCCTGCTGAAGTCAAATGGGCGTCTGGAAATGCCGATGGACACTCAGTGGGACTTTAATTTTGAGGTTTGGGACACAACCCCCCACTACAGTGACGTTAGTATAGTAAGTTAATGTCACCGTTTTGGCTTGGGTGGAGGTCCGGAATTAACTTTGTGAAGGAAACAGATGTCAGCTCATCATGAATGATAAAGATAACGAACGTCTTGTATGTATATTTGTTAGGGAAGTCTCATATGTATCAGCAAGGCGTTGCCCATAGTGTTTAGTCATGTAGTATTAGTTAGAGGATTATAGATGCTTGTTATTAGTTTCTTAAGGCCAAGCCTGTCAGATTTTATCTCATGCCAAATGGCGGAATGCACGTTTGCTAACGTATTTGATAAGCGAGTGCACCAGATAAGCGAATGCACCACTT
>LJJS01000587.1:0-24838 GCA_001447215.1 Diaporthe aspalathi
TGGGCGAGCGGGACCCCAGCGACAGCGGCCACGAGGCGGCCGGCAAGTTCTGGGGCGACGCGTGGGCGTACGAGCTGCCGCGGGCGGGCCCCGCGCTGGGGCCCTCGTCGGTCCTGGGCATGTTCGGCCGCGGCAGGAGCGGCAGCAAGGCCCAGGAGAGGCCCGCCGAGGGCAGGTGGTTCCGCGTCGAGACCGAGGCGTACGACGACGACGACGCGGCCGCCGCCGCCGAGGGCCCCGGCCCGAGGGGCTGGTTCGCCACGGCGCACATGGGGGAGCTGGAGGAGAGGGGTATCGTCGTCTGGGGCGGGCTGGACGGCGCCAACAAGAGGCTGGGAGACGGCTGGATCCTGAGGCTGGGGGCGGAGAAGAGGGAGCCCTGAGTGTCATGAGAGGAGCGCGGCTTCGGCCGGTTTTAGTTTTTCAATCTCATTTCACCTCGGAAATAGGGGTTGGCGTTCTTGCATTGACGGATGACTGGATTTTCTTGGATCACATATTGTCAGAGCAAAAGATAGCAACTGCTGCAGGCCGAAATTGTCTCACAAAGGTCTTGATATGACGCGCAATACAAATTCATATGTACAACCAGCATGCTCTGTTCTTATTTGTCTTCCTCTCTCTCTCTCTCTAACACGGCTGTAAGTCGCCGCTGCTCCGTCTTCTCTACCGTCCTGCTTCCGAATTGCCACACTCATTGACTAAACGGTCACACATCTCATAAAGCCAGACGTCGGGAAAAGACCCTCATATCTTCCAACCGCAGCCCCCGCCCCCGCCGCCCCGCCCCCTTCTTACAGGTCCGACCTCGTGACCTCGGCCCCGTACGGCTCGCTCAGCAGCGAGGTCTGGCCGGCGCTGTTCTCGCACGTCTGGCGGCCGCTCAGGGGGCCCGGCTTGGGGATCTTGCTGACGTCGCCGGCGCTCTCCCGCAGCGCGGTCAGGAGGCTGCGGGTGGTCTCGGGCGTCAGATCCTCGTAGTAGTCGTCGTTGATCTGCACCATGGGCGCGTTGACGCAGGCGCCCAGGCACTCGACCTCGATGAAGGTGAAGAGCCCGTCCTCGGTCGTCTGCCCCGCCTTGATGCCCAGGGACTCCTCGATCGTCTTGACGATCGAGTCGGAGCCGCAGCCGCCGAGCTGGCAGGGTGTCTGTGCGTGTCGGGGGACAGCTGGTCAGCTCTGGTGTGCCCCATTTGCCCTTCCCGGTGGTACCTGGCATGTCCTCCTCAAGGTCGACTCCATCTCCTCTTTATGCCGTCGTCTTCCCGTGGCCCATGTATTCTTATTACCCCATGAATGCGAGTGGATTTGAGCTTACCGTAGTGCAGGCCTGGACGAAGAACTTGCCCACCGGCGTCCGGTTGTACATGGTGTAGAAGGAGGCGACCTCGTAGACTCGCATGGGGGGCATCTCGAGGATGCGGGCGACCTCGTTCATGACGCTGATGCTGGTGAAGCCGTGCTGGCGCTGGCCCAGGTCCAGCAGCGGCATGACCGCGGCCTTCTTGTATTGTGGCGGGTACCGCTTGAGGATCTGGGCGATGACGGCTTCATTCTTGGCGGTGAATTTGAACGGGATGCTGGGGTTGTTGTCGGGTGTGTTTCGGTGCTGTTGTGCTCGGGGGGCGTCTCGTTAGCTTCTCTTCAACAGTCTTCCCCTGGTAGCCCATGAGGCTCATGCGCCGAGGTTGAATGGTGACGACGGGATACGACTAGAGGGCATTGTCGAAGGGGCACGTACGACCATGAGCGTGTCGCTCGGTCTTGAGGTTGTGACGGAGAATGCGCGAGTCTGTGGCCTTGCCGCCCTCCTTGCGGAGCGGGCAGCGGTTTTGAATACAAGGGGGGCGATCTTGCTTGCCATGGTGGGCTGTGGGGGGATCAATGGCAGGGAGTTGGTGATGCTGTCGTCGCCCTGAAAGTGATGCCGTCAAACATTTGGAGCTTCCGGACGGCTCAAACGGGGGCTTACCTAATCTTGTTTGCTCAGCGTGGTTGTTGTCGCTGTGATTGGCTGGACGGCAGATCCGCTTGTTGAGCAGGAGGTACCGAAGTAGTCTACTTCCACGATGCGCGGCCACTTTATTAATGAGGAGCAAAGTGCAGCGACAACAACCCAGTCAGCAGCAACCCATCACAACTCGTCAGAACAGATCAATATGTGATATGTAAACTGGCTGCCTTGTGAAAATATGGGAAATAAGCCGGGCCCGTTTTCCAGTCTCCACGGTTGATGGCATACGCATTCATTGCGACTTCATGACCAGCGTGCTCCTAGTAGTCGCCAGTAGGTAGATATCTGCAACGCGCTAAAGCTATCTTGATGTCGTGGATGAGTAGGTACTACTGGATCTGTTGACGGCTGTCCCTTAAGCCTCAGTGTCTCGGCGTGCCGTGGGTTGAAAACGTGGGTCAAAAACAAACAGGAGCGTGGCCTGGAAATACAGGAGACGGTCCGAGATTTAAGCATTCCCGAAGAAAGAACAGATCCAGCTGGAATGACTTGTGACTTTCTCCTCATAACTATCACGATTTTTCTTCTTGGATGCAAAACTGTAGGAAATACCACTTTGCCTCAAATTCTCAGCCGCTGACCAGCATTGACGATGAAAGCCTCACAGCGTGATCATGTAGAGAAAAACAATTCAGCTCCAGGTTGTAAAAAGATCAATGATGGGAAGACTACGAGTCGAACGTAGGACCACTAGGTTTCCATTTTGCAGAGGAATTCCTCAGCCGCCCTACCCACTGAGCTACCTTCCCAAATTTGATATTTGGAGAGCCACTTGTCTATTCATAAGCTACCCTTCGTGCTGGCAAGCAGTGTGGTAATAGCATGAGCCATCCAAATTTATCTTCTGAAGCGTTGGAATGCTGGGTTTATCAGCCACTTCACGGCATCTCCAATCGTTCAGATAATAGAAACTAAACAGTCAATGTTTGCTTATTACACGATTTACGAGGCAGAAGAGTGTTTCGGCCCCATTTGGAACCGCGGAACGTAAGGCCGGAGTTACATGTCCCGCAATCGAAGCCAAGGCCTTGTGTATCAGTTTCCCCGTCGGCCTATCTCGGTAATATTTGCTGGCGGCTTGGTTTGGGCAATCACTTGTAAGGTGGCACTAGTTTGGAAAACATAAGCAGCCGGCAAGGTCACGAATGTGAGAGGCAAGGTGACTTGGAGCCACCGGTTGATGATGTTGGTCAGCTGGTGCTGAAGAAAGTCTGCAGTGTCCCGGATCAGCAAAATTTCTTATTGTGGAGCCTAAGTCTAACTTCTAATTTAGGGTACTTACGGAGGCAAACGTTGCTGGTAGATATATAAGCGTCACTATGGGGCCATTCGGACTACAATGGTGTTATTCTACTTCAATGATGTGTTAGCTGATCCTCTCAAACTGCAAGGTGTTGCTAGACCTGTGACCCAAGCTTATTGTCAATAATACATTGCTAGACTTTCACGAGGTCTTCGTCGCACCATATTGGGTGATCTTGGCGAAGACCGGCAAGAGGATCGGTGATTACGATAGAACCAGCATGTCGAAGACATTCGAAACTATCTTCTCTGAATATTTGAAGGTGATAGCAAGAGCATGAAACTTACAATTCTTACAGATGGACTTTGGGAGGGATCACGAACTGAAGATGACGTGGAACTCCTCATTGATCAATTTGTTGAAAAGCTCAGGAAAGAAAGAGGATCGATGGAGCAAAGATGTTTTAGCATACAGTTTGTCTATTTTTGGAGACGAAGGCACGCCAGGCGCATGTCTCGGTTGAAAAGTCTTGATGACGACATGAAGGAACGCTTTGGTATCGAGTAAGAAATCAAACTATCTAGGCGCGATACATGTTCTTCCTGACGGGGCTTACTAGATCCTAAGAGGCATCATTGATTCAAAACCGTGGCTTTATGAGCCAACAGATGAATTAATCCTCGGCAGCATCGAAGAGGGCGTGGATGAGGAGGACGTATGTGACGTGATAGGACCTGGCCGATAATCTTACTGATATCCGCAACCTTCGGGCTCGTCTAGAGGCTGCATCAGCAACAACAAAGGATTGTTTCCCAATAGGGGGTTTGGTTGAGCACTGTGGGTGATCATGCATTCGTATCGATGTGCTGTACTTAATTTTGATTTTAAATAACTAATTCTTGCCCTTCGGAAACAGCGCTTGGCTGCTTATAACCTACCATATCCAGAGGCCGCACCCTGGACAGAGACGGGTTTAGAGGCCCCTTTTGGTTTTATGCCTCCCAGATGTCATTGGGCCCATCGCGATGCTTTAAAAGACGAAAATCTCTTTTGTCTTGAATAAATGACGGCCCACTAAATTAATGACTTCCGCTTATCGGATGCCCTTGGCTACAAGACATTTGCAATCTGAGGATGAGAAGTCGATTGCTACCAACGTCAGCTCACACCAGATGAAGGCCCAGCTATCATCTAAATACATTGGGACGACCTTTATGCGAGGCAGTCGCCTCAGAACACACAGCCGTCTCGTGATTGCCACAGTCACATACCTAGGAGCTGGTTCTACGTGGTGGATCCGCACTGAAAGTCTCAGGATCAGGCTGGTGCTGGTCCCCGACGCAATTCGCGCTGGTGCTGTTACTTACAAGCCTCCAAGCTTTACATCAAGACAGGCCCGTAATGAAATAGAAGGATACATACCAACGGAGCGGCTCACCAGGAACCTTGACCGAGTACATACGAAGCGGGACCATGCCGGCAGCTGCTTACTTCAGGAGCACGAGGCCGGAACAACGGCACGGGAAATCTGGCAAAGCTGCCCGACTGGGGCAGGCCCTCGATGCGACGCATCCACTCCACGGAGGCGATGGAGTCCGTCAACTGCCTGATATCGGCGGGGATCCGCTTGGGCTGGCAGCTTCCTCCCGCGAGCGCCACGACTCGACCCAGGCCATCTTTCAGGCCCGGCTGCATGAAACCGTATGTACGGGGAGCGGGCTGACAGTGGACAAATAGATGGGCTCGTGGAGGGAGCCCCGCTTGTTCGGCCCGCGCGCGGAGGTTCGAAGTTTATGCCAAAAAGCGAGACAGACATGCTGGCAGGGGCACCGAGATGATTCGCCGTGCTGTGGGTTCGATCGTCGATGATCTCTGTACTAACCACATGCATGAGCCTTGGAAGGGCTCCTGCCAATTTATTAGGTACAGAGTGGGTAGCCTTCGTATCGCCCAGAGGCAGTCTGAAGTGTGATGGCGTCCTCATATGTATCACAGCACCTTCAATGACTCTAGGGAGCACTGAGATGACCGAGAGAGACAGGGATAACTAAGGTCATGGTTGAGTCGGTCCCATCTGGTTCGTACTTCTGACCTCTCCGCCGGGGGCCTTTTTTTCTCTCTCGGAATTGCTCCCCAGATTGGCTTCCAAGCCGGAAGTTAACAATCCCACCGACAGTTAGGTAGGTACCTACTAGTTACGTAGGTAGATAGGACGGCAGTTAGGTAGAAATCCCATCGTCTCAAGGAGCAATCGCCCAACACCAGTGAAGCTTGTGGATGAACACAACCATAGGTTACATTCCCCTAAGAATGGTGACAAAAACGCCGTCCATTCACCAAACCTCTCCAATTTCCAGCTCCTAGATAAGTCTCAGACCTGATGAAGAAGGCCCGATATCCCTCCTCGACATTCGCCACGAGAGAACCTTCCCCCCCCCCGAGTCTACCAGAACCCCCCAAATGACTGGAATGGCAAGCCGGTGTTGGTCCTCGTTGCAATATATCAACCATGCATGTTGGTCTCACCTCCTGCCGGCACTTGCATCCAAAACTACCCAATCCGGAGAAGGACGCCGACACGCTGGGGCTGAAGCTGGGGGCTGAAGCTGGGGGCTGCTTAGAAACAGCGGCAGTGGAAGAAGGTATTGTGAATAATGGAAGAGCCCGCCACAATATAGATGAATGCCGCAGGCTTTTGACTAACCACCACGGGTACTTAGTGTCCCTTGGCTTTTCGAACCTCTACCATGGGTCTCACGTTTCAAATACGGGACCGGGGCGTCATCCCGAGCGAGACTGCCGTGTTCTAGAAGCCCTTCAAAAGAAGGACGACGGCATCCAGGCGAGAAGAGGAGTGACCACGGGATGGGGGTGAACCGGGCCATTCCGTGCCATCACGGAATGTCATGTCCTTGGAATCAAGATCCTGAAATCACCAAGGGTCAAATGATGTGAGTGGGTCTTCTTATCCCAAGGCTCCCTCTGTTGGTGATGATGCTATCCGTCACGCGGGAACTACGGGAGGCGTCCCGTCGTACATACACACACACACACCTTGAAAATACCATCCCGGCACTTGTGTGCATGGGCCCAGAGAAATCAATCAATAGATGAAGGTGAGGGCGCGTAAGCAGGCAGGCAGGCTTGACATCGTCTGAGGTTTGCCTATTAATCTGCGAATCTCCTAGGCGCACGGGGCGCACCCGTGACCGCGGCTAAATAGCCCCCTGTGTTCCCCCTTTCCCGTTTCGGCCAGCGGAGGACAGGCTGCCATCAATATCACCGCGGATTAAGGGAGTGAAACAACCAACACAGGGTGGCGGCTCGCGCTTGGCAACCCATGACATCTGATGTGTAAGTGCTGCGGTGTGTAACATGATTGGTGATGTGGGCTTGGGTCTCCCGGCGATCATCACCATGCAATTCATCTACCTCAGCCCGTGCCGAGATCTGCCAGAACCAGACATGTCAGGCTTGCGCCTCCGTGATTGCTGGAGGCAAGGGCATAGCGTGGCAGTCGAGATTAAAGATTGAGGCTGGTGTGTCGGTCCGCAGGCAAGGCCTCCGAGGCGTGGATGGGAGTCGGTGGCTGCTGTTATAAAGGACGCCCGGTAACCTCCTCTGTGTCGTTTGCTTCTGGCGTATACCAAACACTGCTGTCTTTACACCGACCACGATTCTTCCCCTCAAGTGAGAGACGCCATGAAGCTGTCACTGCTCATCACTTCCGTCGCCGCCGCCGCTGTCGAGGCGCATGGCATCTTCCAGGTAAGATCACGCCACCTCCCACGTCTATGCCACCGGTAAGCCACCGGTAAAAACGAAGCTAACCATTGCCGCGTAGAAAATCTCGGTCAATGGTAACGCCAAAGGCTCCCTGGAGGGCATGCGAGCGCCGTCGACCAACAACCCGGTGACGGATGTGACCAGCAACTCGCTGATCTGTGGCGCGGCTGGCACCACGTCACAGTCGGTCGTCTCTGCGAACGCCGGCGACAAGATCGGGACGTGGTTCCAGCACGTAATCGGTGGCCCACAGTTTCCCAATGACCCGGACAACCCGATCGCCAAGAGCCATCATGGTCCTGTGCTCGCATACATGGCGAAAGTCGACAACGCGGCCTCCTCAAGCCACCAAGGGCTGCAGTGGTTCAAGATCGGACAGGACACGTTCGACACGTCGTCCAAGAAATGGGGTGTTGGTGAGTGATGGAGCCCTCTCCTCGTGCTCGAAGCCAGGCTGTATTGGGCCATTGGCTTGTTTTGGGACCTGTTTCTTAATCAAGTGCCTCGCAGACAACCTCGTGGCCAACGATGGGTGGGCATACTTCAACATCCCTTCCTGCCTCGCACCGGGCCAATACCTCATGCGCGTGGAGATCATCGCGCTGCACTCGGCGTACAGCCGCAACGGTGCCCAGTTCTACAGCTCCTGCTTGCAGCTCAACGTCGGTGGCTCTGGCTCGTCGACGCCATCTCCGGCGGTGTCATTCCCATTCTACGGGCAGGGTGACCCGGGGATCCAGACCAACATCTACGGCGCAGCGGGTGCGGCAGACAACAACGGGCAGGCGTACGCGGCCCCAGGTCCGGCTGTAGCAACTTGCTAGGCAGGCGATGGGTTTAAGACCAGGCCGGGTTCGGTGGATGAGGTTGGGGTAGTTGACCCGGGGTCATCAGGAGGTCAGCTGGAGGTCAGCCGGAGGTTCGAAGGGGCGAGCCGAGATTGTCGATCCTAGGCTCCAGAGCACATTTTATTCCTCTGATGTAAATATTCTTTTTCAGAAGCCATTGTATATAGGTTGAGCGCCACTCGGCTCTGTCAAATGAATGCAAAGGGGTATAAGAGACACAGACAGCAGGTTTGGTCACTTGACTTGGACATGGTGAACGCTTTCCCCCAAAGCCGGTGTGCGGGTGTGCGGGTGTGCGCGTATCTCGATTCCTGGCTGGCCAGTTAGTCACGTAGTCACGTAGTCAAGGCGTCTGGCCGTCAGTATGCAGGTGATGCAGGAGTAAGCTGGAGGATGTGGAGCAACAAGCTGGATGGACAATGTCCGGAGTAAGAGCGAAGGAAAGATGCCGTGGTGTTCCGGGCCAATCCAGGATGAGGCATTTCTGGGTCTCTCCAGACTGACATCATTGGGCGTTGGGGGTACATAGTAGACACGGGTGTTTTCTGGGGATGAGAAGCGATCGAGCGGGTGAGGGCCTTTTTCCCCTTCTGTCTTTCTTCCTGTGCAGTGTGCATGGCGTCTTGTGCTGCTTGTTCGGCTCGGCCCAAGGCTGCAGGTGGTAGCTTGGTTATCGGACTGACCGCATGGCGACTAGATCTGCAGGCCCGCCCGGCCATTGTGCGGGTGTCAAATAGGCCGGAGATCTCGGGACGCCACCGCGTTCGCAATTGTCTCTTTTTGTCTCCTTTCCTGGAGACATGATGGAAGAAATGACGCATTGAGACATTTCAGTCGTTGACAATCCATGAGTCCGGACGTTGGTGCCAGCCGGTTTGGGCATCCGACATGCTTACGATTGAAAAAAGGCGATGATGTTGAGGTGACTCGAGGCAATTAAACGTGCCTGCAGACTCGACAGACCTGGCTCGCCTGGCGGGCAGCAGCTGGCATGTTATTGCCGGCCGACCAATTGCGGTCGCTCTTCGTCATCAATGGCCCCAGCGTTTCCGATGTCACGGTGCTTTGTACTGCGGTACCTACAACTGCCACATTGGAGCGAGCTGCCCCATCTCCGAATCCTTGCCCGCGGGCCATCGACCCACGAACCAGGAGCCAAGACTTGTGCCCATGACCATGACCTTGCCCTTGACCTTGACCTTGACCATGACCATGACATTTGGGGGAGCTCGGGCCTCATCTCACCACCTCACCTTCGGCCTGCCAGCCTGCTCGAGGGTCTCCATCTCGTGCGGATTGACCAATGCTAATGCAATAAGCCTACAGTCAGTCATTTATTTGGCCGGCCAGTTCTCACTCCAACTTACTCGCGACCGGGAAGCTTATCATTGCAGACCTCGCACGGATGTGCTGTAGTGTGTCTGTTGTTGTCTTCCCGCCTGTTGGCCTTGGGTTTTGATCTCTCTGCGATCCGAGTTCGAGGTCACCCGGGCCTCGAAACCCACTCATCGATGCCACCTACGGAGCAACGTCGCCCATCCTGCCATCCTGCCATCCAGGCCTGTCTCTCGCTCTCCCAGCAAGCAGCCCAGCACCGATCTGACCGATCAGATGGGATCCTTGTAGCCTCGCGCCTTTCGCCCAGGCGAACTCAGTCTCAAAATTCGCGCACCCGCTCTGCCAGTTGCTCGCTTGGCCGACTGCTTACTAGATTGCATAGTAGTAATAGTAGTAGTAGATACATGCCCGACCTAGGAATGTAGAGGTGGATACATAGTACCACCACAACAACAACGGCGGTGTCGTCCCTGCTGGCCTGGGTACCCGGTCAGTCAGTCAGTCAGTGAGTTCAGTGATCTGATGTGCCCTCGCGCTCCCACCTCCCGATGTCCCCCTCCCCATGCCACTCTCACACACACAAAACACACACACACAGCCAGACAAGCTTTTCTGTTTGCCGTCCGCCCTGGCTAGCTCGCCTGCTGATTGGGGGAACGTGCCATTGGGTGTTTCTTCATCGCTAGGGGGCTACCTGGCCCTGCAGTTGGGGAAATGGGGACATGTCTGGTCACTTTGTAATTTTGCAAATCCCAGAGCCAGACCCAGAGCCTTTTAGTCGGTCCCTTCCTACCTAGGTAGATAGAGCGTACCTGGGCTTTTGCTGGGTGTGCTCCACCCCACTCCCACTCGGGCAGGCCCTGCCAGTTTGCCAACTGCTATTTGTTGCTGCTCATGCCCGTCGTCTCTCGACTTTTGCCGCCTTCTTCTTCTCCTCCCCTTCCCTTCTCCAACTCACTCGACCGTGACAACAATCTGCGCTCGACGGACGTCCTGATCTCCATATCAGTCCATTCCACTTCCTCATCCCCAGCTCGCGTCACCCAGTCTTGTGTTGTTCGCCCAGCATCCCTGCGCCCGTCTCGTCCCCGTCGCATAAACAAGCCAAGCCTTTACCACCTCGTGCCGAAAGCCGATTTGCCGATAAACAAATCACATCGAACGAGACCTCCCCCTCCTCGCTCAATCCAAACAAAGGTACTGTACGAGCCTCTCCATCACCCTCCCCTCTGTTGCACTGCAATTGCCCCCCGGAGTCTCGACGGCATGGCGCAACTCCGAGTCGAATCTGCCTCGCGTTATTACGCCCAGGTTGCCGAGCAGCGACCAAGCGACGGCGCCCATCAGATGGCAGCCTCGGGAGCCCACAATGACGGGTGCCAAGCTCCGGCTTGGGGCGCGTTGACCACCGTCAGCCACCGTCGGCGTCGCCAATCGACAAACTCTCGTCGCCTGGGCTTCGCTTGGGAGCTTTGCTCGGCGCGGGCGGGGCCAATTGCTCTCGTCATGACTCGGTTTTTCTCCGCGCCGTGGAGTCTTGCCCGACACCAACCACCCGCGGCCAAAACTCTATAACATGCGCGTCTGCAGGCAATTATCCACAGACCCATGGCTGACAATTGACCCCTAGGCTCGTCCTCCCACCAAAACCGCAAAATGCCTGCCATCAGCAACGCCCTCGTCGCCCGTGAGGCCATCTCCCACATCACCAAGCGTGAGAACTGGGCCCAGAAGGAGGCCGGTGTCGTCGTCGTTTTCTGCATCATCTTCGTCGTCGCCGTCGGCGTCATCTCCCTGTTTATCAGCAAGAAGATTTCTGCCGCGCGTGCTAAGAAGCAAGCGCTGTCGGGCTAAACCGGTGCGGTGCAGCCGCTCGGGAGACGCAGGGAAAGAGCTCGATGGTCGGTTTCGCGACCGACCCGCGGGGACATGTATGAATTAATGGAAGGACGACAAACTTACTACTACGTACACTACGTAAAGCCGTAATGGGGGTTCAGGACGAGCATGTGACGGAAGGGGGCACGTCACAGAGGACGAGGAGACGATGATACTCCGATGCCAAGGGCTGCTGGCATCATCACAAATAGTTCAGATTAAGCATTGGCTTGCTTCATCTACTACTACACGCCGGACACCAATATGATACTTATGGTCTAATCACATCCACCGCATCTTGCTTTCGGTCAACCAAACACATGCGCTGCTTTCAATTCCAGTGCATGTGCGTACAGTGAGTATCTACATACGCCTGGACCCGAACAGGCGTTGCGACCAGATCGTAGGATGCAGCCACACGAAAGAGTCATTGCGGCCTTGCTCACTGGTCAATGATGAAGAACAATATGTTGCTGACCGAAGATTTACAGGGCGGCCTGAAACTATGCAAGGAACTCCATCTTCTCGAGGTGAATCAAACCATTTGCAGGCTGCGTGTTGTCAGCAATGGCACCTCTCTAGCATGTGGCAAGCCAGGGAAGGGGTTGTTAGGCTGGTCGGAGCCGAACGCGATATGCCATAGGACAGCCGATGGGGGATAGAGGACGACTCACCGGGACAAACTGCCTCAGCCGGACCCCAGCCTCCCTAAACACGGCCGCCGTCTCCGTGTCCATGCTGTACCCCTGCGCGTAGACGACCTCCGAGACGCCGACCTGCGCGATCTTGATGCTGCACGTGAGGCACGGGCACGTGTCGCAGTAGAGCACGACCTCGCCGCCGCCCCTCAGCCTGTCGCGCCCGGCCTCTAGCAGCGCGTTCTCCTCGGCGTGGATGCACAGGCACGTGGCGAGCCCGACGCCGCTGCCCAGCACGCCCTGGTTGCAGCGGGGGCAGCCGCCCTCGCCGCAGTTTCGGATCCCCCGGGGCGTCCCGTTGTAGCCCGTCGAGATGACGCGCCGGTCCGGCTGCGACACCACGACGCACCCCACGCGCCGCTTCATGCAGTTGGAGCGCCGCGCCGCCAGCGACGCCAGGTTCATGAAGTAGTTGTCCCACCCGGGCCGCAGCCGCTCCGCCGACAGCAGGTCCAGCTTGCCCAGGTTCACGTACAGGTGCGCTAGCGAGGACGAGGTGTTGAGGAGCCGCACGGGGGCGCTCGAGATGTGCGTCGCCTGGCCCGTCTCCGGGTGGTACAGCTGCGCGTCCGACAGCGTCACGAAGGCCTCGAGGGTGTCGGCCTGCTGCTGGATGCTGTGTGCCTGGGGCGGCGGCGGCGGCGGCGGCGGCTCGGCGGCGGATGGTTCGGTGTGAGGTTGCTGCTCCGCGCCGCTGGGCGCTGCTAGGTCTTGTTTCCTCTTCTGGTAGCGCTGCCACCGGACGAGGAGCGGGGCGTCGACGCTGATGAGGAGGAAGAAGGGCCGGCGGCTGTAGGTGTCGAGCGTCTCCTTGGCCATCACGTCTGTCATCACCCACCGCTCGCGCCAGCGTTGGGTCACGTACTCCAGCAGCTCATTTGAGGTTGGGAAGACCATGGCCGCCCTGGAGGGCCGTTTCAGATGCGTGTTTGAGGCGTTGGTTTCTGCCTCTGAGGACTTTGTCCCTTGGTCATGATCATGAGTTGACCTGGATGTATTCGGCTCAACAGAGACATGCTTGAAGCCGTGGTGGTCGACCAAATACCGAGCCACAGTGCTCTTCCCGGAGCAGATACCTGGTGGGTGTGTAAGTCTCTGGCAGAGAACACTGGGGAGCAATACTTACTGCCACAAATACCAATCAACATTTTTAGTCACGCAAAAAAAAGAACAAGAAAAAAAAAAGCCACCGCAAAATGTCTCTACAGGGGTTTGAGGCTATTGCTTGGTTATTTCGCAAGTGAGTGGCAGCTCGAAAAGTCTTGCACTAAATCTTGTCTGATGCCGACGCGTCTCATAGCCCAATCGAACGCGTCTGAAGCTTGCAGTGATGGCCCCAACAGAGCAACGGCGCCTAACCGGTATTTGCCGGCGGCAATTCTCGAAGCCAAAGTGCCTGCAGCTTACCCAGAACCCCCAACCCTCGCTAAAGTAACATAGACTACAGGCCGGTGTGAGCTATGAAATCACCGAAGCATCACACATGACAGCCCCGGCACCCACACCAATATCCAAGCTCCGACTTGACTTTCCACCTGATCCTGATCAGCCTGCTTTGAAATGCGACCTTGACATGTGACCGAGAAGCCCAAAAATCATCTGCGAGTTAAGACATTGACAGGACTCTGGCTTTTCATCCTTTCTTTCAAGTCGCAGTCCGATCCGTCGGCCTGTTGCATCATCACGACCCCGCTGTAGTGGATCTCACGAACCCCTCAGCTTCGAAGGCACCCGCCGAAATTGGAAGAACAGCAAAGCAAATCTCCAGGTCGCCTCTGGTCCCACGAACTCGAGTAGCCTCTCTTCCTCCCGTATAAGACCTATAGTCTGTCCGCATATCTGTATACCTCCGACCAAGCCTTGTCGCACTGCGAGAGCCCGGCACAGGCCACCGAGACCTGCGGGCGCATCCCGTCTTGCCCAACATGTCAGAACTCAAGTTCTCTGCTTTTACGTCGCAGATAGAACTACCCTTCTACTCTGCACTCTTCTCCTCGAAACTCGACCTCGACAAGCTCGATGACTCGGCGCGCTTTGTTCTGGGCACATACGAGTCCAGTCCGCTGGCAACCCCGGAGGAGAGCACCCGCATGCAGATCCTCGGGAATGCGCTGACAAGCAATGCGTATGTCGCACACCACCTCCTGACATGATGTTGCCCCGGAATCAAGGCTAACGCGGGCTGTTAGAATCGCACTTGGCCAGTGTCGAGCCGAGGGCATGATTAAAAATGTTAACACGATGGAGAGCTTCAAATCGACCGACAAAGGTGCCATGCTCCAGACGGCGGGCCGGCAGATATGGGACGCTATCAAGGACGGCACCATATACTCTATTCCGTCACTCCTTTCCGCCTTCACGATACTCTCCTATGCCGACCTCAAGAAATACAGATTCACATACTGGTTCGCCTTCCCAGCGCTACATTCTGACCCCCAGTGGAAGAGGACTGCACCCATAAGCAAACTCGCCCCGAAAGAAAGTGAGGCACTGGTCGAGAAGGTTGGGACATGGCGGTATTCGGTGGACAATAGGCAATACGGATTCTTCCTGGTGAAAAGAACACACGGCGGGGATGATAACCGATCTAAAAACTCGTTTGACTCCTCTGCCGACGATCTGGGGTTCAGATGGGAAGTTGGTGCGCTCCGCGATTTTGAAGACGGCTTCTTCGAGGGGGTCGCTGAAGAAGACCGCTTTGTCTCTTTCGTCGACCCATCGAATTACACGGAGCATCCGTCATGGCCGCTTCGAAACCTATTGGTCTTGGTGCGACAGCGCTTCCACTTCAGCAAGATCAACATCTTATGCTACAGAGACACCCAGGCCAGGCGGCACGAGGCTAGAAGCATCATCCTGCCGCTTGCTATGGACAGCGTGCCGGAGATGGAGACTACGCAGATGCCAAAGGTCACGGGGTGGGAACGCAACGCCACAGGGAAGCTACAAGCCCGGCAGGCAAACCTCGCCGAGTACATGGACCCGACCAAGCTTGCCGACCAAGCTGTTGACCTCAACTTGAAGCTGATGAAGTGGCGCATATCTCCGAATCTGGACCTGGATACGATCAGGAACACCTCATGTCTCTTGCTCGGCGCGGGTACTCTCGGAAGCTACGTATCACGGAATCTGATGGGTTGGGGAGTGCGAAAGATCACTTTTGTCGACTACGGGTCGGTGTCGTTCTCGAATCCTGTGCGACAACCGCTCTTTGAGTTTAAGGACTGTCTCAACGGTGGAGCTCCCAAGGCGGCCAAGGCAGCTGAGGCACTCAAGGCTATCAACCCCGGGGTGGAAAGTGAGGGCCATGCACTTTCCGTGCCTATGCTCGGCCACCCGATTACGGACGAGGCAAAGACGGAAAAGGAGTTCGCCAAGCTGAAGGAGCTGGTAGACACACACGACGTCGTTTTCCTACTCATGGACAGCCGAGAGTCACGATGGCTTCCCACAGTCATGGGCAAGGCGGCGGGGAAGATCGTCATGAACGCCGCTTTAGGTTTCGACACCTACGTTGTGATGCGCCACGGAGCTACGCCAAAGGACGGATCTGGGAAGACTCTGGGATGCTACTTCTGCAATGACGTAGTCGTAGCGACAGACGTATGCGCCGGCCCCTCAAGCAGTCCCACCGGGGCCGAGCCCGCCCTCTACACAGACTTGCTGATCTTTTGATACAGTCTCAGAAGGATCTTACTCTCGACCAGCAGTGCACCGTGACCCGGCCCGGCGTGGCACCCATCGCGTCCGCGCTGCTCGTCGAGCTGCTCGCCAGCATCCTGCAGCACCCGGAGCGCCACCACGCCGCGGCGCCGAGGCCCGCCGCCGCCGACTCCTCCTCCTCGTACGAGAGGGACCCCGAGGACCACCCGCTCGGCCTCGTGCCCCACCAGATCCGGGGGTTCCTGTCCACGTTCCAGAACATGATGATCCGGGGGGAGTCGTACCCGTGCTGCAGCGCGTGCAGCGCGCCTGTCCTCGAGGCGTACCGCGAGGGCGGCTGGGCCTTTGTCAAGAGGGCCCTCGAGGAAAGGGACTACGTCGCGGAGCTCTCCGGCCTGGCCGAGGTGCAGAGGCGCGCCGAGGCCATGGCGGCCGATGTCGACTTTAGCGACGGGGAGGGCGTCGAGGGGGACGGCGATGACGGGGAGGCGGTGATGATATGATTTGTGATGTGATGTGGGTGCATGTCAGTTGAGTTTAGTTGCTACGCGGCGGCCTGGTGGAAGCATCTTCTGTTCCAGCATTGTTAGATATCTCCTCGTTTGGGGCCTTCGGATCTTCCGGGCGGGCGAGTTCAATTAGGCGTTAGTTATTTATCTCTTGTGTTGATGTTCGGGGCTTGTGGGCAGGCGCTTGAGAGGGCTCCCAGAGGATGGAACAGCTCCAAATCCATTACCTCACGTCCCGTGTACAACGTGAAGATGCTGTTGCGGGAAAATCACCGCCCACCTGAAGATAACCGCTATTTCAGTTCCTCACGGGAGGACACTCATATGGGCTGTACCAGTTAGTTGGTTTTGTTCTTGATCCGGGCACAAATCGCTCTTTTTTTTCAAAAAAATAATAAATAAATGCAAGCAGTCCCTTCACACAGTCATAAACGCTCAAGGACCTAGCATTTGGTAATGAATACAATGCTGATAACAATAGGTTCCGGAAAGGGGGGTGGGGGAAAAAAGGTCGTCGCTAAGAAAATAGCGACAGCATCGAGCCGCGCGAAGACCGTCAACACGAGCTCACCACTGTAGATAGAATGAACTCGCACATTCTGCGTCCACGGAGAGCGCTGGATTTTGAGAGGGTGCAGGTCACGGCGACGTGTGTGTATTCACAGACCGGCCGTTAGATCATATAACTCGTCCCCGTGGTTAGAAACCGGCGAGCATTGCTTGGACCGTTCAAGTCACGTACTTTGCAAAGCCACGATAGTTTTTTGGGTGACGTGTGTCGTGGAGGAGCTCAACGGCATTGTTGTCCATGCTTGTTCTTAGACGAACGAAGTTAAGATAGGTAGGTACCTACTTCAGATAGGAACCTAGGTACCCATGTATCTAGCCAGGGTTTTGTTTTTAATAAACAATGTAAGAAATTCTTATGCTCCAAACTACCTAAATCATCAGAGTCATTTACCAAATTGTTAGTTTTGTAAATATCTGGACATTTTATTAAAGATTTAAAACCTTGACATAATGTTAAACCTTATAAAAAAGCTTTAAACAAGTATCTACGATACCTAGGTCAATGGTTTTAACGGGGGATTAGGAATTAGGCCTAGAACCATCCTGACTTATCCTGACTAAGTATGCTTATACTTCTGCGCAGGCAGCCAAGAAGAACTCCTGGCGACTTCTCTCCTCACGAAGTATGGCGATTTATATGGTTTTCTGAAGGAGATGGATCGTTTGTTAAATCTAAATGCATCGATCATTTCCAGATTAAACAACCGGGGTTTTATTTAGCCTCTGTGTGTGTATCAAACAACTGGCCAGCTTTTCACGGAAATGTGCCACAGACCAATGCCAAACTTGCTGCAAGGGTGATCGTAAGGGCTCAGTTACTCCCCAAAATTGTATATGATGCTTTTCTCAGTTTAAAAGCGTGGGAGGTGATTAGTTCTGCCGACCAAATCATAAGATGTGTCAGACCACCGTGTGCATGCCGGACAGGCCACCATATCAGCATGCAGCAGTAGTCCGTCCATATCGAAGAGTATTCTTAATAGCAAACCCTTGGTTCCTATTGGGGGGAGCAGACTGAAGTGAAGATCAACTCGCGGCCTTGCACAGAATCATCTCCCGTGATGTCTTTCATATTACGAGATTCTGTGGCCGCTCAAGGGTCGAAGAAGTAGGGTGGCCTGCCTCGCTTCTTCTCCTCAGGCTCCTTCTCGGCTATCTCATCCTTTACCGTATCCCAGACCAAAGAAGTAGGGGTCACCTGCAGCCGTCCCCCCTCCGACTCCGCCATGAAGGCCTCGTCATATGGTTCACCGGCGGCCTGCTTGGCCCCCTCGTCCGCCCTCTTGGAGGCCTCTGTGTATTCTGGCCAGCTGTACTCTGATATGACACACCGCGGGCGTGGCCGAGGTCCCGGAGTATGTCGTGCGGGTTTCTGAATATGTGGTATTTGGTCATGGCGTCATACGGATCCCAACGCCACCTGTTCTCCGGGGTGACTACGATCGGCAGTGGGCAATTTGCGTGATCTGGAGTCGGCGACAGGAGAAATTGCATCAAGTGATTGAATTGTTCCTCTGTTGGAGGGGCAAGGGTGAGGTTGTGGCGTATGTTGTGCAAGTACACTCCGTTGCACTGCATACAGTTTTGTCAATAACGTCTGACTTGGCCACCAGCTTTGCAGTTGTCAGTTGTCCAGACTTACCTCCTCAAGAGTGTCGCCGCGGTCGAACAATAGAACGCCCCCGAAGATCTGCGTTTCTGCCCAGTAGCCAGCCAACTCTGCTATACCGTTGGGGTATCGATGTGAGTCTCGGAAACTCCCGTGCCAGAATAGAGTAGCTGGAGATAGTAGCACTCGGGCCTGTGAGCGCTCATTTGGATGCTTCCTTAGTTGCTCTGCAAGCCATGCCTCATGCTCTGCATGCTTATGGATACCATCATCCATCTTATAGAGAAGTACAGCAATATCATGACAAGCAGCGACAACGAGTTCAAGAAGCCGGAGCTTCCACGCAATAGAGTTGGGCAGTGTGTCTTGATATGCCTGGACAACCTGCATGAGATAATTAGTAAAGTCGCACCTGCACGAGTGAGGGCTCGTCTCACCTTAGCATCGAAGTCCAGAGAAAGCACGTCAAAGTCTGACCGCAAAGCTCTGGCCTTCTCCAGGTATCCTGGGCATATTTCACCATGTTCGATCACAGGCCAGGTCTCTTCAGTATAGTGATCGCGCTTATATACGGCTCGAGTTGGTTGCCCGTCGAGGATTTGAGCATATGTGTATTCAGCGACCGGTGTGGAAAGGCAGTTGTTGGGGGCTCGGCGCAACGGCTGTAGATGCTCCTTATCCAGGGTCTCCGGAGCCGCCATGGTGTGTGCCAGTGTTGAGAGAGTCCGAATGGATTGATCTGAACAAGGTATGACATTTCTGCGGGGAATAAGGTGGCCGTGGTCTCGGAAGGGAACCACAGCAGCGGCATCACGACTGCTGCCTGGCTGCCTGTTGGTTCGAAAAGGTGTGGCTGGAAAGCCTGGGTGAAGCATACCGTAACTGCTAATTCTTCAGTCCACACTTCGCATGTTTCTATTTCATACGCGGTCCACACGTCGGAAGTTATCTCCAGCTCATCGTGAACAGAGAAGGCTGCTTAAAAAAGGTGGGTCGTATGAATGCGCACAGAACCTGGGTGCACTTTCAGGATGGACCTGGGTCTCAGCTATAATTTACATCGATATCTCGATCTGGTGCTTCCACGAGATGTCGTTATTGCTAGACCTTCGCTCAGACAAGGGGCCTTGAGTCCGTAGCCGGGTAGGTGATTTGCCTCGTCCCATTCTAAGTTTGTCTATCTGTCTCAAGACCAGCAAGACTGTCACTTAATTGCACTTTCGGCACAGTTGCGAGTTGATCCCATTCGCGGACGGTACTGATACTTGAGGAAGCCACTGACGCAAATCGTTTCTTTAACAGCAGCTTGTCTCTTACTAGATGTGAACCTGGGGATCTGAAATTGTCAAATGGTAGGTAGTTATTAGGATTCAGCTGCCTCGAGAGAATTTGAAATTGTCCTCATTGACAACCTTGGAACCTGAAGCTCACAGTGCAAGTTACTGGACTCCTTGCAAGGCACTCTGGGAATTACAAGAGCCGCGGACGTCGCCTTCAGCTTTGTGGAAAAGCTTCGAGGTCAGTCAGAATACCTAGGTACTCATGGCGCAGACTGAGAGAGACGATGCTCCAACTGGTATCAGTTTCTGGCTAGCTTCGCAACAGGCACCTGGCTCCCTATCCGTCCGGGAACACAAATCTTAAAAAACCGAAGCTCTCTTCTTGAGCCAACGTGTGTACGATTGTCCCACCAGATCGTCTGGCTCCGCTCCCAGGCCGGGCGGGTCCAGCCCTCGCGGGACGTCGGCATCAGAGGGATCCGTAGGGACCACTTAACTGCCGAAGACCTTCCAGATCCAGAGCTTCCACGGCCTGGCAGCGGAATCGACACCGACGGTCTCCCTCGCCTGGCCGGAAAGGGCATAAGATCGGCCAAGTCCGAGCCCGCCAGTTCGGCGAGTCAGTCGCGCGCCTTTGCTGGTCCCGTCCGTGTTGCGAGCAGGCCCGTCCTGTTGGACGGGGGGAGGAGCCGGGTGGACTCGCCTCGGCCGAGTCAAAGAAACCAAGAAAGGCTACCACCACCACCACCACCACATCCCGACGCGCTCTCTGTGTGTGTGCGTGCCGGCCCTCCGGCCTGGTCGGTCGGTCGGTCTGTCGGTGTCCTTCGCGACTTGGACTCGTCGAGGTTCCAGGGCGTCGGGCCGGCCTCCGTTGATGGCTTCGTATCTACATGAGCGACATACCCAAAGCTGGGTCGGCACGCAAACAAGGCTAGCTCTATTTTTAAGCTCCTGGGCGGCGCGACAGGGCCCGCGGAGGGTGCCGCTGTCTGGCTGCTGCTGCCCACACTGCTCTGCCCGGCGCAGGGGAGGCAGGAAGACCACACTGTCATTCATCTCCGAACACGACGGGGGCGCGGAACCCACATATATCCTACCCTCAAAAACGCACGCAATACGCAGCAGCCTAGGCGACGCACACAGCGGAGGATGATCGCTTCGCTAAATAAAACTGGAGAACAGCCAGAACAACCCAGAAAAAAAGAAAAAAAAAAAAAAACTCGCGCACCTACCACCAACAACGACACGACAAGAAAAAAAAAAGGCACATACCCACGGTGGAGAATCACAAGCCACTTGGTTGCTGCGATTCGATGCTCGACACACTATACCTAACTAAAGGTCGCTTCTCCACAGCCAGCCCAGCTGGCCCGCCGCCCTGGGACTTAGCCGCATCCAGCATCGCACGCGGACTGATCGGGAACTACCTGGTTCTGTGGGGGAAAAGGGGGGACAATTAATCTTCACGAACGCAGAAAGAAAACTTTACTGTACATACTCAGAGAGAAGAAGAGAAGCAGCCTCGTTTTTTACAGTGGGGCCTCTGCGGTGACGATGCAAAGGTGACAGTACTTACCTAGTCAGTTAGTCAGTTCACGGTATATCCATCCCAAGTTCACGGGGGTTGGAAGCGGGCGTGATGCTTCCCCGGCCGGCCCTGGCTGGCTCTTGGACAGGTGGCCCAAGTCCGACGAGTCCCTTTGTCTTGTCAGCCACGCCCGCTAGCTGACTAGCACCACCAGCACCACCGGGAAACAGAGTGCCGGGGCGGCTGGCGCCATACTGGGCCGCACTGGGGGACCCATCACCTCACCCCCGCCCCTTCTGGCGCAACAAACAAAACGCACCGGCCAGGCGGACGGACTGGCCTGCCTGCTTGGGGCCAGTTTGGTGCCGGCGCCCCGGGAGGCATTTTAGTAAGTAGGTCGCAGCGGCGGCCCATAGTATGTATTTGCAGTGCTATGGGACCAATGATACCTTGTCCCCCCCCATATCCCGCCTGCTCCCCGTTCACCGCATGAGTACAGGAACCCAGGGCTGGGCAAGGGGGTTTCAGGCCACGCGCGAGAGGGCTGTGTGTCTGTCTGTCTGGATTTTCGATTTTTCTTTGGTTGTTGAAGTTGGATGTTGGTCGAGATTGTAACGTCGCCCATGCCAATAACACAAGACTCGGCGGGTGGGTAAACCCAAAGAAGGGATTACTGGACCTAGCCCGAAGGGGAAGGGATCGCCATCTTTCATAATAGAACACGACCGCAGAGGTCAGCAAAAGGAAGGTAGCGAGGAAAACAGCCGCCGGGGATTTTTTTTGGTTGGGGGGGGGGGGAGTTTCCAGATGGACACGTTTCTCAAGTTCCGTGGTCTGGGGTAGGAAGTCAAGGCCATATGTTGAATTGGAGATGAACGAATTGAGTTTAGAACATGATTTTGGAGGTGAGGGCATGCGTACTTGGAAACCACCATGCCAAGCGAGCGAGAGATGTCACAGTACTTGGTCGATGTCATTCAAAAAAAGCTTCGCACTTTACAGGAGAAACGAAGGCTTCACAGAAGAGACAGAAAGATTTCGTTCAAAAGTATGTATTTACTGACACTAGTTCATTATGCTATGAAGTCGTAACACATACCACAAGTTCGTTCTAGAAACCCCATATTTTGGGCGCAAGAGGAGAATCGAAGTAACGGACCGGCAGTTCATGAGAGAAGGCTTTAGTTCCCAACCGCCTCGTTCCGTCCCAGACTGAAGCTACCCCCAATCTACTGGCCGACCCACCAGTGGCCGAGGGGCGTCCAGGCTCCGCTGGTGTCGAGGAGCTGGGCGGCGGGGCTCACGAAGCCGTCGACGGGGGTGGTGGTGGCGCCGAAGAAGCCGTACGAGGTGACCCAGTCCTGCTCGTCGAGCCAGCTGGAGATGCCCTTGGTGAAGGTGTCGACGCTGGCCGCGTCGCGGCTGGTGCTGCCGATCTCGGAGACGATCACGGGCAGGCCGTACTCGCCGTGCTTGTCGGAGATGTACTTCTTCGCGTTCTCGACCTCGGTCTCGGCGGGCGTGTCGGCGCCGGTGTAGAAGTGGACGCCGAGGAAGTCTGGCTTCTCCTCAGCGGAGAGCTGGGAGTAAAACTGCTGGAGCCAGGCGGAGCCGGCTTCGTTGCTGGCGACGGCGGGGCCGACCAGCTTGACGCCGTACTGGGCGCGCAGGGGAAGGACCTGGCTCTTGTAGGAGGCGGCGGCGGCGCCGGCATCGACACCGTTCAGCTCTGGCTCGTTGTAGAAGTGGACCACGTTGGAGCTGCCGGACTCGACGGCTGAGATGAGGTTCTTCCAGTCGTCGCCGGCCAGCTGGGCAGGGGTGCGGACCATGGGCTCGAAGGGGACGCTATCAGGGAGCTCCTCTGGCTTCCATGTGTTCCAGTTGAAGGCGGCGCTGACGCCGGGGGAGGTGCTGAGGGAGGCAGCGGAGGCCTGGATGTTGCCGTTGGACTGATAGGCCTGGGTCAGGGTGTAGTCCCAGAGCATGAGACGCTTGCCCGAGTGAATTGCTGTGGCACGGTTCTCGACGGGGAGGGCCGATGTGAGGAGGGAGGCCTGGAGGAGGACAGCCAGGACCTGGAGGCGGGATGAGAACTGCATGATTGCGGTTTGTGTGTGTGTGGAATGATTGTGTTGTCTCTGCAAGAGAAGGACTGGACTGGATTGGAGTCTGTTTGCTCGTCGAAGCCTCTAAAGGAGTGATGGCTACGGGGTGAGTGAGAGAGAGTTGCCTGCTCTGGTGAATGAATGACAAGAGAGTGCAGTCAGTGTATACAGCTGGGAAGAGAGAACATGGGACGAACGAGAAGGAGGTGGGCAGCGGGCGTATTCAAATACCGGACGAACATGGACAAGCCCTGGCGGGCACAGCGAGCAGCAACAACAAACAAGGCGGGTGGGCTTGGGAAGCCATGGACACACCCTGCCGCCCTCGGGCTCACCCACACCAACACCAACACCCACACCACCCTCACACAACTCTCATCCGCAACCCCCGTCGCCTGGGCTAGACCGGCAGCAGACTAGCCGGGCAGGCGGCCTAGGCTCGTAAGATGGAGTGAAGGACATGCTTATTCACTGGGTCCCAACGGGCCCACAGGGCAGCGGGGCCCAGGGCAGAAGACGACAAAGGAGGATAAGGTTTCTTTCTCGGTGGGGTGGGTGGGATTGTCATGGCGGCATCGAGCAGAATGTTCCTGGGCCGGCGGCCTTGTCAGGGGCACTGGGGCAGCTTGGCAGGTCCGAAGGCTGTGATAGGGCGTGTGCCTGGCTCCGGCCAAGGGCTAGTTTGATAAGAGGCTTGTTTAGGCGGCCTGGGCCTGCAGCAGTGCAGCTGAGGGGGGGGGGATTAGGGGGAGGGGGTCGGCCTGGTTCGCCCTGTGGGTTGGTTCACTTGTCATGTCATAGCGTGGTCACTGTGCCTGTGCCTTGCGTTGTGTGTGTGTGCCTGCGGGTGCCTGCGTGTGCCTGCGTGTGCGTTCCTGCGTGTGTGTGCATGTGTGATCCTGTGCCTGAGCCTCTGTGCTCTGCCTGTGCCTGGTCTAGTGTAAACTACCACAGCGCGGACCGGAGGGTTTTCCAAATCTTATTTCCTGCCATGGCTTGTTAGTCCTGGTTCCCAACCCAATCTTGGACACAAGTGAGATGAGGTGACGTACAGACACATATGCGGGGAGCTGAGCACACACAAGGTCCATGCCTCGAATGAGATGCTCATTGTAGATGCTGTGATGTCGTCGTGGCAGCCAGGACACGACATGACATGACACGATGTTGTCCCATGCAGCGCAGTGCCGCCCCGGCTGGATGGTGGAGCGTGACAAAGGCGCAGCGCGGGTAAGCGAGTGGAAGGAGTTTGGGACTGAATGGAGCAGACGGGCGAGTCGAAAAAGGAAGTGATGTGGCTGATCTGAGAATAGATCCATTTGATTTACCCAGGGAAGCCGTGTTGCCAAATACGGAGAAAGACAAGCAAAAAAGTGACCGCCCCCGGGAGCTCTCGGGAGATTGGGAAATTGGGAACTTGGGCTCAGGCAGTCAAGCTGAGGTAAGCTCGGACAGTGAGCAGCTGTCAGCGGAAAACAAAACGTTACCCCCCCGGTCAGTGCGTTAATTTGAAATTTGACACCGCCAAAAAAGGTCTTATTTGCATGCGCAACTACGCTGCACACACGCCCTTTTTTCTCTTTATGTTTTTTTTCTTTTTTTATTAAAATTTTTAAATTGCTAATTGCGTTTATATAAATAAAATAAAAACCTTTATAATGCTTTTAATAATAAAAATAATTATTAAAAAAAGCAAAAAATATAAAATATAAATTATTTATAAGAAAAGGAGTAAACACTCCTTAATTATATAAGCTTTTG
>LJJS01000588.1:0-44835 GCA_001447215.1 Diaporthe aspalathi
TTGATCCACTCACTGATATGATCCGTTCACTGATAAACCACGTTATGTAATATTAGTTTAGAAATTGGGTAATATGTTAGAAATTAAATTAACAGGAAATTAATAGTATAGCGCAGCTTGCATGCCGGCTTTAGGAGTGCATACAAATTGGACAGCTAATAGCATTGTCTTGATTGCCGGATTTTGATGCCTGAGAATGATGCTACGGTAGCTGGGGAATGGGGCCTGTTCTCTCAAAAATTGCCTGTGTCCACGTGGCGTATGATCCTCGCAATCGCCCTTGAACAGCTACGGCCCCCGAAGGGGATAACTGAAGTAGCCATACTGGTGTGAGGGTCGCACTTGCCAACAGGGCCAATGAGTGGCGAATCGGGCCTTGCCTGTGAACAACGTGCATAAGTAGGATTGTAATGGCCCAGGAATCGCAACCTTACATCGTGGGACAGGTAAAGAGCAGCATATCTGGCCGCACATCCCAGGCTATAGAGTTGAATTTGGCCTTCTGGGCACGTTGTTGACGTGGTTGATGCCTTCCCAGATCGCATCTGCTCTGGCGGCGTCAAGGCTGCCGCAATCTGTCCAGGTATCTTACTTAAGGGCGCTAATTGGGCCTCATAGTTACGGTTGATTCGCAATATATAGTGCTATTTTGTAAGTAAAACCTTATCTTTTCAGCCTAGATTTAGGGTTATTAGATTTAATCTGGATTTAATATAGGATTTTGAAAAGTGCAAGCTTGTGTAGAAAAGGCGGGCGAAATCCGGGGGTGCGGTCCACTGTCTTAATTTGCCCAATCCTTTTAATATTTGGTCCAAACATAAATCTTGGGAGGGAGGGGGGATTCATGTGCAATCTGTGTCCACCACTTGCTTCTGGTGCCTGGCCTGCTCGTACATTTCATTTGAAGGCTCTAGCTTTCAAGCCCGTTGTTCCAGTGCATGTCTTGCCCATTCAAGTTCAAGTCATTCACCACCTAGCTACCCGCCCCCCTCAAACCATCATGACCTCCAGTGCTGGTTATGGCTTCGGCCGTTATAGTCTAAAGATGCAAAACAAATGGGCAAATCAATTCATACTACCTTTGTCTCCCCTCCGATTTACTTGAAGCAGGCATCATCTGCAAGAACATCCAGGAACTGAGAAACAATGCACAATGGCATCAACAATGGCGGTAGTATTGACTGGATTCTCTATTCTGTTTACTTGAGGTAATAGGAGTCTACTTGTAAAAATATGGAACAGTGCATCTGTTCCTACTGAGTGGCCAGTTATGACAGATACTTAGTTATTGAGTGCTTCGCTGTTTTGAATGACTTGGGAGCAACAATTTCGAGGCGTAGTCAATTGAACCAATGTGAGAGACACAACTGCCACATGATGCCAAGACCTGATAGAATATATCGTCTACCATCAGGTTGCAAGATGGGGTATCAAGGTAACCCGCAGCATTTCTACGGCAATTTTCCTTTTTGGTTCAAGTCCAATCTGGTAGAGCTGCGTAGACAGTGGGGATCCGGCAGGTATAGACGCTCGCATCTGCTCGGAAAATCATGTCTGTATCCAGCAGAGGCTCGCCTCTGCCCAATTCCGACCTGGAAAGCTGTAGGTCAACACCCTCTTGTACAGTGAATATGCGACGAGGGTGATCGCGCTGTCATCACTCACATTCCCCTCTAGGCTTGCCCAACATGCCTATCTTGGTGGCGATCGAATAAGCTTGCGTTGCGCACACACGGTAATGACGGGACGTTTCCCTTGCCTTCGTACCAGATTCCACAAGCTGGCGGTGTTGTGGCCGGGGAGTACACCGTGAGTACGACCTTTTGGTCTCCCTCACCACCTGTAGACCCGGACATGAGACACCGCCGTGGTAGTATGTGGCGTCTTCGACGGCGGTGACGAGAAAGCGCAACGTAACACGCCTTTGAGTCCCGCCAAAATCCCATATACGGTTTGACAGTCGTCACTCTCGAGGTATCCAAGGGGCGATGTCAGCATGAGACACAGGCGGCCGGGGACTACGGGGCAAACTGTGGCGTGGTCCCGTAATTAGGACGCGGGACACGGGAGGAGCGTTCGATGCTGAGGCATGGCAAGAGACCCATTATGCCTTTGACGCTGCCGATTACTATATCCGTCTACTCAAGTCATTACCGTCGTCATTAAGTAACTGTCATTCCTCCATGCTCCCCGCCGTATTCAACGCAGCACACCGCTCAGCACGAGACTCGAGAGACCCACGAAGAGCAGATTACGCCTTCGCTTGCTGTCTTAGACAAAAGTGCGGGTCACATTGACCGCCTCGCACGTAGGGTTGATCGGCTCCCCCGTGGTGGCCCACGCCAGAGCCTGGTAGTAGTAGCCAGTGTACGTGTAGCACGCGTACCACTAATGGGGACATTTGAGGTTAGCCAGGGTGGATCACAAATACATACACAAGGGGGCTGTGAAAATTGGGGGGAAGGGGATAAAAAAATAGCAGAGTTGATGCAGCAACACCCACCTGGTACTGCGGCTGGGTCGGTGCGCCCGTCGGGTACTCGCCGGCCACGAACTTGGACTCGTCGTAGGTGGCGGAGTAGATGAAGAGCTTGTTGTCGGCGTCGAAGCCGACGTAGTCGTAGCTGGGCGAGGGCGTGAAGCTGGGGACGGCGACGTTGCTGTGCAGGTTCTGGCTGAAGGACAGGCCGGAGCTCAGGTTGAAGCCCGAGCCCTGCAGGACCCAGACGAGGGGCCCGGTCTCGAAGTCGGTGCTGCCGGAGGTGACGTTGAGGGTGAAGGTGTTGTAGTTGACCGGGGTGCCGTCGGTGCCGGAGAGGCAGAGCTGCTCGATGGCAGCGCCGGCGTGGCAGGCGCCGAGGAACTGACCGTTGATGTCCTCGTTGTCGCTTTCCAGCTTGAGCGTGAAGGGGGCGGAGGTGTTGAAGTCCTGCGCCGAGGCGACAGAGAGCGCCAGGGCGATGAGGGCGGAGAGAATTGACTTCATGGTGGTGGTGACGTCAAGTTTGGATAGCAACACACAGTTGACGGAAGGAGAGGAAGCGAGAGAGAAGAGACGTGAAGGTGGAAAGCTTGCTTGGCAGACGGGCCAGTTATTAAAGATTAACGGAAGATGTGCTCTGTTGATCTCGGGATGATCGACACTGGACTGGGTGGAGTGAGATGGAGAGGCCCTTGGCGAAGAGAAGAGGCGAATATTGCATTTATATGTAGACCGGCTGCCAGCGTGCAGCATCTAGGGCGATGCCACACTCGCAGATGCCACAATACGAACGGCTGCATGCCTTCCTGCTGCTCACCTACCGGGCGGTACGGTGTTTGACCGACTCGGACAAGTCGATTCCAACGGCTTCGACGATGCACCCGGAGGACCCATCTCAGACACTTGTCGGTTTTTCTTTCCCACAGTAAGCGAGCTATACACAGGTCCCCGTACGTGCTTAGTGGCGGAGACAAGCACTTGCTGTCAAGCGCGGGCTCAAGGGGCGCCGGGCATATACGTAAATGCACGCTCCCGTCGGGCCATGCTGGTGACTGAGGTCAGAGTCCACTGTCTCGGTCTCGATCCGTGGGAAGGGATATCTCGCCACAGGACTGAGGCTTCGGTCGGTACGAGCTTCTCGTACGACTGGCTCTTACGTCCGCTGCCCATAGCCGCCTTGTGTGTCAGTGGGACTGCACTGCACAAAGTGCGGCGAACGCATTGGGATACGAAATGTTTTTCTGGCACATCGCCGGTGTGTATGGGTGCTCGGTTCGACGAGCAGGATAGGGGAGACTCGTGGAGAGATCGGCAGGTCTTGTGACGATCTTGAACAGGGGCAGTAAAAAAAAAGAGAGGGGTAATCATTGCTCCAGTCGCGTTCGTGGCCGCAGTACCCGTGCAGGCGGGTGGTCGGTCCATAAAGGCACATCGTCCGCAGGTTACAGAGCACACTGCATTGGTGCGTGAGGCCAAGAGGATTTTATCTTCGTATTCGAGAGTCAGGTGCCGTTCTAGCTCGGATTTATATGAACGTCCCTTTCTTACTCTGGCTGGCGCTCGCGTTGGCCATCGAGCCGACAGCGGCCGGCATTGGGTTTGCAAGAAGCGACCAGTAAGCTGTCATGCATATCAGACCGTTCGGAGCCCTAAGGGCAGAGGTCGTCGAAGGCCGTGGGCACGGTGTTCCCCTATCTAACTAGGCATGTCAATATGACGATGCTTCCACCGTGAGCATGCAGTTCCTGACTAAGGGCACGTTCGTCAATTCAGCTTGTCAGGCAGGAAATAACACATTCGAGACGGGCTCAGTAATGAACGCTCGGGTCTCACCGAAACGTTGCAAGCGTCACTAGCGGATTGGCAATCGGGATTGAAGCGAGTAGACGGGATATGTGTCACGATGAACAGACAAAAACTGTGGGAGAAATTTCTTCACGAGAAATTCACCACAGGTGAAGTCAAGGAAGTGGAAGGCCGGTGGAAATCTGTCGGGACCTCGGCAATGCGAACAATGACAGGCACTAGTGCCGCAAGGAGGAAGGTTGGGGGGGGGGTTAGAGCTGTTATCAGATCCAACTACCGTATGTGAGGTGGCTTGGTCAGGGCCTCACATGTTGTGCGCCCCGACGGCGAATATCCAGAAAATAAAGTCATTGGAGGCAGAGGCCGGCGGAGTCGATCTTCCCTTGTCCTGCTGTACTGCCTCTCAGCCTTGCATCGAGCCTTGCACTCTCACCAACAAGGACCCGCGATGAACGACACAGGCTCGCAGCCGCCAATCCTGGCCACCTTCGTGGGAGTGAGCACGATCCTCCTGTCCGCCGGGAGAGACTCGGTCCTCATCGATGGGTTCTTCACAAGGCCTTCGTATCTCCCCGTCTTCCTCGGCAAGATCCAGCCGGACGAGAAGGTAGTCGCTGACAGTCTCGCACGCCTGGGAGTTGTCGAGAAGGACGTGGAGTTGGAAGCGGGCGCGACCACAGACCCTAGGAAGCAGAAGCTACACGCAGTACTGGTGGCACACACGCACTATGACCACGCCCTCGACGCGCCGCTCGTGTGCAAGCGCACGGGGGCGCTGCTGGTGGGGTCCGAGTCGCTGCACAACCTCGGAAGGGGCCAAGGCGTGCCCGAGGGCCAGATGGTGCTCGCCAGGGACGGGGATGTGCTGGAATACGGGGAGCTGCGGGTGAGGGTGTCTGAGGGGGCCCACTCGCCCGGGGACGTGGCGCCGGGGGAGATTGAGGCCCCGCTCGCGATGCCGGCATCGTACAAAGCGCTCAGGACCGGGAGGTGCTACAGCTTCATGGTGGAGCACCGGGGCGGGCGTGTGTTCGTGCACCCGAGCGCCAACTACGTCCCGGGCAGGCTGGGCGGGCTGGGCGAGGTCGACTGGCTGTTCCTGGGTGTTGGTGTGCTGGGGAAGCAGTCGGGCGAGTTCATGGAGGAGTATTGGAACGAGGTGGTCGCGGCGCTGGGCCCGAAGCGGGTGGTGGCTATCCACTGGGACAACTTCTGGAAGCCATTGACTATGCCACTGTTGCCAATGCCGTGGCTAATGGATCGATTCTCTGCTGCAGAGGCGTGGCTCCGGGGGAAATGCAAGGCTGCGGGCATCGAGCTCCGTGTGATGCAGGCGTGGGATGTCGTGGATTGTTGTGCATAGCCGGCTTCAACCAGCTGCAGCCACGACTGAAGTGCGGTGCTCGGTTGCCATGTTACCGTTGAGCCGAGTCATGCTAAATACTAGAAGCTCGTTGGTCTGGCCTAGCCATTATGCCCAACAGTGAATGGTGGTGATGTAGGCGCGGATGAGGGATAGTATCTGAGGACGAACGGACGAACGAACGAGATAAGCTGGACCGAAACAGGCTTCGGCCGAGTGAGTCGGACCAAGTTGGGACGGCCTGGACGGGGAGACGGGAGGCAGGGGTCGGTCCTGTTGGGGCAGCAACCATAGCTGGACTGCCGGGCAAGGGTACGCAGGCACAGAGGTACAGAGGTACTCCGGGGGGCCCACTCTCCCAGCCTCATGTTTACTCTAGCTTGCCTAGCGATGATGCACCCTCACGCCCAATGGTCCCCAATGTCGGTCCCCATCTGTGCGAGGTCAGGTCCTGCATGATTCTCAAATTCTTCTTTCTGTTCCTGGATATCAAGCAAGAAATACACTTTTTTCTCCCCCCCCTCTCACTCTCTCCAGGACACCAGCTGCAGGGAAGACGCCGTTGCTAAACCGCCGTAGCCCAGAGCTTCTTCCTCGCACCCCGCCGTTGATTGCACCACTCACACGGGCCGCACGCCAGGTGAGCTGGTGTTAGTCTCGTTAGCTGCTGATGAGTTGATGAGTTGTCTGGCCGACCACCACCACAACCAGCACCACCAGGCAAATCCCATCCCACCTGAGCGCCCTTCCATGCCAGCTTTCCCGCCTTCCATGACCGACGGGTGGGCACTCCTTGCCCCGATCGTCTGTTCCCCTTCCTCGCCTATCGCTTCCAACCTTCCTTCCATTCCAACCTTATCTGGCTGTTTTGAGACGTGCATTTTCACGCCCAGCATTGCTTCCAGTGTTCCCACCTGCTCGCTCCCGCTTGCTCTTGCTCTCACTCCACGTGGGTCTCGGACCTGATCTCACCCACCCTTACAACCGTGACGCTTGAGCCGACCCTCTCCGGCCGCTTTGCTACGCCGTGAGGCAGGCCGGTCGGCGGTCCGCCAACATGGCGCCGCTGAACGACATGTCGGCGCCCGGCACCGCCTCCTACAGCTCCGATACCATGGAGGTCGGTGACGGCACATGGGACTTTGACAAGAATGACTTTCTCCTTCCAAACCTGGTAGGTCTCAACTTCGAGACCATGCAATACAACGGTGAGTCTTCAGCACGCCCGAGCTGCTACCCACTGCAGCTGCAACCGCAGGCCCGAACCTAGACGCAATCGCTGACGCTACCCTTCTTCCTCTTTCCCACAGGCATGGGCAACCGGTTCTCGACACTCGCACAATATCATACGCTCATCAAGGCCCACGGCATAATAGGTGCCATCGTCTTCTGCTTCATCGTCCCCATAGCCATCTTTTACGCCCGCTTCTACACCAAACACCCGGGCTATGCCATCCGATACCACGCCTACCTCCAGATCCTCGCCGTCCTTTTGACGACCGTCGTCTTTATCCTCGGCTGGTTCTCCGTCGGGCCTGAGCGGAGCCTGACCAACCCCCACCATGGCATTGGCGTCGCCATATACACCTTGATCCTCCTGCAGATCGTCGGAGGGCGCCTGATCAAGAGCATCCGGGGCCGCTCGCTGAGGGTCATGCTGCACCAGTGGTTCGGACGCACCATCGCGCTGCTGGGCATCGCCCAGGTGCCCCTTGGCCTGACGCTCTACGGGTCCCCAAGATACACCTTCATCCTCTTCGCCGTCTGGATGGCTTTCCTATTGTTCCTGTACTTCATACTCGAGTACCGCGCCTACGACCGACCAGACTACATTGTCCGTGACGGGAGGTCCGAGATTGTCCATTCGGAGCGCAAGTCCAGCGGGAGAGGGTCCCGCTGGCTCGGCCCACTTGCCGCTGGAGGTGCTGCCTGGGCTTTGCTGCGGGGCCGCAAGAGGGAGCGATCTCGAAGCAGGAGCCGTAGCCGCTCACGTGCGGCCCGCCTCCGTAGCCGAAGCCGAAGCCGTGCTCCGGAGGTCATCCCCTCCCGACGGGCCAGTTACATCGAGGACGAGAAGTATACCGATCGTTACAGCGAGAGACCAAGGAAGAGCACCAACGAGCAAGGTGGCGGATTCATGAACAAGTTCCTCGGAGTCGGGGCTGGGCTGGGTGCGGGTGCGCTCATTGGCCGCATGATGGGCAAGAGAAAGCGCGGGGTCGACGACGAAGAGTATTCAGCTGTAGCAACCGACACGCCCGGCAGGAGACGCCATTCAAGGTCGGGCAGGAGGCATGGCGGCACTATTTACAGTGATGAGAGTGAGGAGTACCACAGAGATGGGCACAGGTCACCGTTACTACCAGGCCCGGGCGGCCCATCGGCAATGGCGGCAGCTGTGAGCGCAGCCGAGGCTCGACCGGGGGCCCGGAGGTCATCGAGACCCATCACTCCTCCGCCTTCTCATCGCCGGGGAGATCCGAGGCTCGAGAGTGTGGTGGACTCTGACTACTCGTCGTATGTCAGCCCATCCAGGCGGGAGCCGGTTGGCAGCCATTCGGGCAGGGGAGCTGCGGAGAAAGGTCTTCTCGCGGGGCTGGGTTTGGGCTGGTTTGCCAAGAAGATCAGAGATCGGCGGGAGCAGAAGGAGGACGACCGTCTTCGGACGGAGGAGGAGGAAAGGCGTACAGGGCGCCACAGTCCGAGGTACACAGGAGACGGGTACTCCCCGCGCAGGGAGTCGCGGCGCGCGTCCATCCGGCCAGCCGGGCCACCCAGGAGGGAAACGTCCCCATCCCGACTGACGGAAGGATCGTCGCTTATCGAGCCGCGACCTCTGTCGGGATATGAGTCACACCCACCGCTTGATCCTCTGCCAACGGGGGGCTACGGACCACCGCCGACAGCGTCATGGCCTGCGCCTCCACCAGTCGGCCAGTATGCCAACATGGTGTCTGCGCCCGCACCAGGCGTCGTGCCAGTGCCAATGGATGGGGGAACCCATTCTGGGACGCACTCTTACCAGAGCATCGTCGACATGCCCCTGATGCCTTCTGACCCCCACGGCGTCTTACGCACGGCCAGATCGTCAGAAAGCGAGTCGTACTTGTCCAGAAGGGACAGGCGGTCCGAAAGTCGCCGCAGGGCAGGTGATGACGCCGCGGCAGCAGCAGCGGCATCGGCGGGGATCCTTGCGGCAGAGCAGGAGGCACAGCGCCGAGTCGAGTCGGGCCGCGAGACCTCGAGAGACAGGACGCCCCCGGTAAGCGTCAAGGTCAAGGTGCACGACGACAAGGACCGGAACGTGACACTGCGCCGCCTCACCGAGGCAGAGGCCATGGAAGCCCGGCGAGCTCGGAGGCGACGAACCGAGTCGATGAGCAGCTTGTCCGGGAGTGAAGCGCCAGGTGGTTCGTCCCGCACAAGGTACAGGCGCGACACGAGCCGGCGGCGGGCGGCAGAGTCAGGAGCCGAGAGCGCAGTGGAGTCATCGTTATCGCCGCTTCCGCAGCCGACACCTGCATTCGCGGGCGGTAAGAAACCAAAAGATTCGGCGTACTATTCGGGCCAGCCTCTCCAGCAGTTCGGACCGGCAGGCACGACGCCAGCGGCGGGCGCGACGGTCTCAAGCCTCGGAAGTCCCGGTAGCCACGGGACTTGGAGTGGCATGGGTCCAGCCGCGGGCCCGTCTCTGGCGGGAGGAATGCCTGCGGCGGGGCCTAGCGAGGCGAGCGGGACCGCTTCGGCGGCTGACAGGAGAAGGCGGCGACGACTCGAGCGGCAGAACGCGCGGCCCGGGGCGAGCGGGACGGTTGATTTCACATGAGGACGGCCATGGCCGACCTTGCATCTTCCCCACCTCGTCAATCCCCACCCTTGGGGGGTTTTCTATAGTGCTTTTGAGTCTGCATATGGCAGGTGGAAACGGTCCTGTCTGGCGTTCGAGGTTCATTCGCTCAAGCACAGAGCGATGGGCGCAGGTTGAAGACACGACCTGACAAGGTCTGGATCGGGTCCGGTTGGGCAGTGCATTCTTGTCTAGCTTTTCTCTCAGATTTCATGTCGGGGGATTGTAAAAAGTGATGTCGAATAAACGAGACGAAGGGCGAGACATGGTGGGATACATGGCCATTACGCAAGACAAAAGATGTAATGACAGTAATACCAAAGATGACCATGATGCTGTTGATTTGCTGCCTACGCCCGAGTTCCAAATACCCAAAGGCACCCAGTGTAGATCAGATGGTGACCGTCTGTCTATGCGACGTTGATGAGTGCAAGTTGCGGCGGCGACAGGGCCCTGCCAAGCCGAGAGCCGATGAGCCCAGCCCTTGCAGACCCACTCAGCAGCGTGGCGGGCAGCCAGGGTTGTTATTGGTCTGGTCTGGTCTGAGTGGTCTGGTCTGTCGCCTGCATGGGTGCTTGCTCGATGTCATCGATCAATTTAGAAACTTTCTTCTCAATCTCAGCATGTGAGGCCACACGCAGCCTTTCACCAACCCACTCAATAAGCCTGTATGACCAGGCATCACCTTCGCTTACCACGTCGTCCTACGCCAGAGCAGCTTCTAAAACCCAGAATCCAGAGAGTCCGGGGCTATGACACGCTCCTTGGCCAGGCCCCACACAAAGCGCGTCGACGAGGATCGGATCGAATTGTTGAGGCCGCCATCGAGATCCAAGTAAAACGCAGAAACCCCGTCGTAATAACTGCAGCCACCGTGCCTCGAACCTTGTCCGTCTCACAAGCTGAGCCATGACGACGATAGCTCATGGCCAGTACCCCCAGCGCAGGCCGAACGGCCTGTGGCGCGGGTCCTCAGCCATGGTCATGGGCCTAACAGGCACAATTTCCAAGGGTTTCCTCAACGGCCTCAACGAGATTCAGACCACCGGCCTCGACAACTTCGTCAAGTTGCTGGAAAGTCGTGAGGATCCATTCCAGAGGCAGAGAGGCTTAATCACAGGTATGTCCTCACCGTATGCCCACCACCAAGCATCAATTTGCCACATTCACACACAAAAGTATCCCGATATACCGTCTCATCATTCAATCCTACTGTTGCCATGACCAGAATACTCACGCCACTTCATAGTTAGCAACCACATCTCAGTGTAAGTGAGATAGATATCTTATTCTCGTAGGGAATCTCAATCAAGCAGGATTCACAACTTCTCACACGGCCTTACAGAATCGACGACCCGGTAATATGGGGCGTCCTCCCCCTCCGCATGGCCTTTCAGCCCTGGAACCTGCGCTGGAGCCTCGGCGCCCACGACATATGCTTCAAGAACCAGCTGTTGAGCACCTTCTTCACCCTCGGCCAGGTGCTCCCGACCCACCGCGCCCTGCACTCCCAGCACGCAGGGCTCTACCAGCCAACCATGACGCAGGCCGTCCGCCTGCTGTCGGCGTACCCCTTCAAGACGACAGGCGAGCACACGCCGCTCGCGCCGGAGCAGCCCCGGACCGTCACGACGCAGTCCCTGCTGCAGGACCTGCGCGACCCCTTCTCCGAGGGCAGCCTGACCTTCAGCACCAACGGGCGCGACGTGCACACGGCGCCGTCGGCCTTCCTGTCCAACCGCCACGCCTGGGTGCACATCTTCCCGGAGGGCCTGGTGCACCAGCACGCGCAGAGGCAGATGCGCTACTTCAAGTGGGGGGTCGCGCGGCTCATCCTCGAGGCGGAGCCCATGCCCGACATGGTGCCCATGTTCATCGACGGCACCTCGGACATCATGAACGAGAACCGCGCCTGGCCGCGCGCCGTCCCGCGCCCGGGCAAGAAGGTCCACGTCGCGTTCGGCGACAGGGTCGACATGGAGGCCACGTTCGGCGACCTGCGCCGGCGCTGGAAGGCGCTGGTCAGGAAGGCGATGGAGGCGCGGGAGGCCGAGATCGCAGCCGCGGACAGGGCGGCCGAGGCGGCCGACCGCGCCCTCGCCGCGGCCGGCCCCAGCGCCGCCAAGGTCGCCGCCTCAGAGTCCAACTCGGGCAGGACGGGCATCGTCGCCGCGCCCCCGAGGCGGCGGTCCGCCGCCGCCGCCGCGGCGCGGCCCGACGTCCTCCGCGTGGGCGACCTCCCCGAGGAGCTGCGGAACAGCAGGGAGGCGGAGCAGATCCGGGCCGAGGTGGCGCTGCGCGTGCGCAACGAAGTGCTCAAGCTGCGCAAGAGCCTGGGCTACCCGGACGAGGACCCGGCGTGGCGGCTCGGGCTGGCCGAGACGTGGGCGCGAGACCCCAGCCACACCAAGAGGAGCCCCGTCGACGGGAGCGCGGAGAAGCCCAGCACGTGACATAGATAGATATGCTTAGATGTACAATTATCCCGTATAAGAAAGATGTTAGAAGGGCAGTGGCTTGGTCGAGGTGTGGTTCACTGTTGTATATAGTATGCCTTGACCACTTCACAGCCAGAACGGCATTGTCTGTCGCCTGGTCCCGAACATGTGGGCAGCGAATGGTCCATTCGAGATGTGGGATATGCGCAGTGGTTGCTTGAGAGAATACTTGAACCTCGAAGATAGAGTATCCAGGTATCCATATAAAAGCAAGAGAGAACGAGGAATACTGGTCGACATCCCAGACCTGACCAGCGTGTGGTGCCTTGTCCGTATAGCCAACAATTGACGCTTGTCTCTGCCGAACCGGAGAATTCCTCCAAAACTTTTTAGCAGCCTCGACCCATAGTTTCGATACCCTCTCTCTTGTGGCCTGGACATGGCACGTCTGGAGGTGCTGAGACTGGACGGACGTCTGGGTCATTCGTCAAGTAATTGGGTCTTCGTCTTCTATTTCTTCTTTTCTGCAACAGAGTCTCCCTGCTTCGATGCCCGTGTGCTGCATGCATCATCCACTACACACAGGTTCCCCTGTTTGCTCGGCCCCGTCCAATGGATTTTGCCGGCTGGAGCGAAGTTTTCAACAGGCACAGAAGAACGCCAACCATGGGACACAACTTGGCAGCTCTTGGTGCTGGATTTCGTGATAAAATGTTCTTTTCCAATTTGCGGTCTAAGCTTGATATTGCTGTTGTGATGATCCCCAACCCGTTCATGGCGTGTCCAGCATTCCCATCAAGGCGAATTTTACCAACCTTGACATCGCCGTACACTGATTGTGACGGGAAGCACTGATAGGAGTGTGATGATTTTTTTTTTGACAAAAGTGCGAAGGAGTTTCCCACAGGTGCCCCAGCATCAGAATGCCACGTCACGGTCAAAAAGTAGGTAGGATACTATACACTCTGTGAGAAGTCAAAACTGGACAGCACCTGGAATGATAGATCAAGGCATTCTGATACTATTGATGTGATCATGCATCCCCCTTGCTCTGGCGTGTGACACCTTTTCTTTTTCTTTCCTCCTTGGGCCAATGCCTCCCAACTCGGCCCGAGCGACCTGTTGGCTGTAGATCCCAGCATCTCGCGTCGCACGACGCGAGGCTGATGAAGACTTCTTAACCAGTATTGAGAATCGTGCAGAAGGAAGACTTGTGGAAAAGAATATGAGAGGAAAGAAGCAAAAAAAAAGTGCCGCTGGGCGGGCGGCGGCGTCGTGCCTCGGTGGAAGGGCCCCGAGACTCGTCCTTGCTTTGCCCCTTGCTGCAGCAACGGTTGGGCGTGGGCCAAGCAGCTGCCACCACGGCCGCCAGATCTTTGGGTGAGTGGCTTCGCTGCTTGGGCACTTCTGGCCACACGCATGCACGGTAGGGGGACAGGGGAAAAGCAAAGTCCTAGGGCCCGGGCTCGTTCCCCTTGCAAACTGCCCTCCCTGCCCCCACGCGGGACTTGCGACTCACACCCGCAGACATGCTCACCGGTGCATTGCTGCTGTTCTCCGGTATTGGCTGCAGGATGATTATCATGTGCGGTGCAGGCCACTCAAGCCCCGCGCCCGGGGGGGGGTGCATCTGTAGATATAATTACCCGAAAACCCCGACGTGGTAGGACCGGAGGCTTGGCCATGGCATCAGAAGCTGCTTGGTATATGCATGTGCTTCTCTCTGATTTCTCATGTCGAGCCGAAAACAAAGGGTGCGTCGCACAGGGTGATTTTGTACAATTCAAAATTAATCCTCGATGCTACCGTCTCCGGACGGTGGGACCCGTGCTCGAGCAGGCTGCCCCTATGCATGCTGTCACGATAGTCCGCGCGTGACAGAACACCGATGAGTAGGAATTTCCCGCCGCACGACGCTGTCGACGGCGGAATTCGCCTGAGCAGGATGATGACTGCAGGTTGCAAGGTGACACGATTGTGCGCATGCATGCCCTCCGGTATTCTGCAGCTCACCGGTCCCGGAAGCGAGGGGGGCGACGGCGATGCAAGATCTGCTGAGGAGGTGCCGTTCTGCCCAGATCACACACGACCTGGCGGGAGCAGATACGACGTGTCATATGGCTACTGTCATTTCCGCGATCAGCAAAGTGTTTCAATAACCAGCCTATGGCCTGCCTGCGCATGATCAATGCGAGGCGGAGCTGCATCAAGCACGCAGATGGATGGATGGGCGCACGAGAAGGGCACGTCAAGGCTGTCCGTCGCGCCGCCGGTGGAGTGAGGCTCTCGCCCCCCTCCCCATCCCCACTGGAAATCTCAATGGTATCGTATCCACTCTGCAAGATGTTTGTTCGCGGCTTCGGGCAGCCGAGCGGATAAGGCCGTGGGTTCTGTCAATACCACGTGGTGCGCCGGCTGGGGCTCCCCGTTCACACGGCCGAATTGCGCGGTAGTGTCAGCCCGGCCCTCCCCACAATGTATTCATTCGTAAGCGGAAATGTGACTTGACTCGCAGGAGGTGATCTGCGGCTGGGTATGGACTGAGACGGCGGTACGTACACGGCGTGAGGGCGTGGGCACGGTTGCTGTTGGCATTTTTTGCAAAGGACAGGAAAGGGGAAGGGGAAGTGGGAGTGGAGGGGAAGGAGGAAGTAGATGGACAAAGGAAAATGGTGTCGCAGCCCTGTGATTTGCTGGCAGCGCCACATGCGTTGTTGGGACGGGGTGGTGACGAGACTAACGATTTGTCCAGGGCAGAGGGGAGTATCGAGGAGACAGACTGCTGAGCAGGTGAACGGACATAATACATAGCAGATGTCCCGTGGCAGATGACTTCGGATAGACAGACCCGGTTGTGTACACATAGTAAGTATCTCGATAATAAGCTACACCAACGATGTTTTGGTTTGCCCTGTGTGTAACAAGTGTACATAGTTTAGGCAAACTGGCTGCTAGCTGGGAAGGGGGACGGCCCTGCGGGCAGATGATAAATAAATAGTATTGCATAGTATCGAAGTCGAGTGTTATCAGATGCGAGATCCTGCCTTGATCTTGCAGTTGGTGCTGGTGGCTACCATAGTAGGTACGTTGGCAGGCCTGGCAGGTTGGCAACCCCCCTGCAGGCACGGAGTGTGCCCAGAATTTTCCCTTTCTGCTACTGTACCTCCCCCCCGCCCCCTGCAGTGGCACTTGTCTTGTCTTGGGGGCCCGAGTGGGGGAAGGCCGGCGGTTGGTTGGGGTGGGTGTGGGTGGTACCGAGCACCCGGACCCTTGCTCGTGCCCACCGACGGGGTTGGCAGACAGCATAATAACGACATCAGAAGCAGCACGACGACACCACAAGAGAGGACGCTCCTGGACCCTAGGATCAGTGTCTTTGCTTCTTCGAGGAACAGCAACCCTGGTAGGTTGCATTTGATACTGGCAGACGACGACATAGAACAAGAATGACGAGGATTGCAGTCCCAAGTGAGGCTTCTTCAAATACTGCTAGTGTAATTAACTGGCCCTGAGCGGAGCACTCAGTTGTTAAGATTTGAGCTGATCCGCAGGTGCCGAGGCTTTGCTTTGCTTGGTTCGCGTCTGCTGCAAGCTGCAAGCTGCAAGTGTCCCATCTCATCCCATCCCATCCCATCCCGTCCAATCTGAACCTGGCCAACCCCGTCGCACCCCGTTTAAACTATATCGGGATCGACAAGTGCTCTTCGTTCGACCTGCTGCTACTGCTACTGATTTTGTGGTCCATCCAACTTCATTCCATTCAGCCTTGTCCTGTGTGCCCCCCCCCCCAAATTCTACCCCCATGCCCACCTCTCTGATGATACAGACACTGTCTGACTGCAGCACGTAGATGCAGGCTACCGTCAACCGGTACCCACATTGCCCCTTCACATATCGTCACAGTCACACACCCCTTCACACACACCCCATCTCACAGGTAAACCTGGATCTACTTGGACCCGTTGCAACACTGTCACCCAGCCGCCGCCGAGGCCGTTGACCATCCCGTCCGTGTTGCCGAGCACACTCAATTCCCGGGTCGGAACCTGCTGCATGTTCGATTGGCAGCTGAGGCTACAATTCGACTTGACCGACGACCCACGCACGTGAGAGGGGGACAAGGCCTCGCTTGAGACCCATTACAAATTCTCCGCCCTCTTCTCTCCACGGTAAACACGTTGGTCGCACCGCATTGGCGCTGGTATTGATTGGCACCCGCACATACTGGACGGACAGGCGCAGAAACACCAGACCGCGGGCAACAATTGTCGCCACGCCCTCCGAGTCTGCCTTCGCGATCATCTCGAGGCCATCTTGCGCAGATCAACGGCCTGGAACATATCCACCGCCGAGGCCTCATTCCGAGTGGCCCCCTCCCTGTCCTCGGCCCCTGGCCCTCATCAACACCCTCTCTCACACACCCTCTCTCTTGCTATATATCATTTCGCGGCATTGCTGAATCCACGAACGGTGCCGCGGGAAGACGGAAAGAGGGGCCTCGGTTGGTCATAAAAGACGAACAGGTTCCCTATTAGGGCATCCTTTTCGCAGGCCCGCCACCTGCCCGTCTTGCTTTGCTCTGCATCGCACTACTTCCCACATTCAAGAACGGCTCAGCTCGCGAAGGTGCCCCCTTCCTGAACGCTCTCACATCATGGTCTATTGCGGCAAGGCTTCCTTAGGATGTTCATCATGTCGGAAGCGGCGGATAAAGGTACGTCTCCGTCTCAATGTCTCTGGGTCCATCTGTGCCTGTCGCCCCCCAGCGGCCATGCAACAAGCCTGGGGTCTTCTTCCATCAGTTATTGTGAAGACCCTTCAAGGCCCGGCAAGAAAGTCTGCAACAAACGCCAAATTCATTTGCTCCACTTTCATAGTAGGGTGCAGTGAGATTTGTTTTCTTTCCGTGCCTCTTGTCCTCAGCAACGGCGCCTCCAGCCCCCACAATGTTACCATAGTCTGGTCAAGGCATGGCCCGTGTGCTTCGACTTGCTGCGGAAATCCGCAGCATGCGACAAGGCTCGTCTTGAGAATTTGTGAATTATTTGGTCCTGAGAGTCTAGAAATGCCATTTACCAGCGCCTTGTCACTGACTTCAATGTTACTAGTGCGACAGACGTCAACCTGAGTGTACACAGTGCATTCGTGTATCGAAAATATGCCCGGGATATCGTGACCAACTCTCCCTGATGTTCCGGGATGAGACGGGGAAAGTTGAGAAAAGAGTACGCGCCTCCTGGGGATGTGAAGACGGGAACCCATCGTCATCGGCTTCATCATCGACCGACGCCACGGTACAACAAGGTCCGGCCAAGACCAAGAGGTCCTCTTCCGTAGCGTCTTCAGCAACATCCGGATCAATACATGTATCAACACCGTCATCTTCATACGCCTCCGTACCGCCAATATCCCCCCACTCGCCGCTCCGCAGGGGTGAGAGTTCCTCACCATTGGTCACTGCCATAAGCCCTGAGACGACGAGCTCACAGGGCGGCGGCTGGGACACGTCCAAGCTACCAGCAGCTATTCCTACGGACCCGGCCGAGCTCGGACTTTCGTTCTATGTCAATCACTATATAATTGGATATCCGGACGAGGTCAGAAAGGCGGAGGACCTCAGGAGTCAAATATGGTTCCAAAGCTCCTCATCCCAGGCCACCATGGCAGCCCTCGGCCTTGCGGGAATGGGGAACCTACACGATGACAAGCAGCTACAGCACTTGTCAAAAATCAAATACGGCGAGGCTTTAGCGCTCACAAAAGAGGCGTTACACAACCCGTTGCGAAACCTCGAGGCGGCCATCAAGACCACCGTCATGCTTGCCCTGTTCCAAGTAAGAAGTGCCATGAATTCGTGTTGCTGCTAACCATATGCAAGGTCCCTTGGTTGGTGCGCTAGCTGACGTGGATTTGCAGTGCGTCCACGCAACACACGAGTCTCACGAGAACGTGAGGGTTCATCTCTTGGGGTGCCTGGCCCTGGTCAGGTCGGCGCTGCCACTCCGTACTACCCCAACGCTAGGAATAAGGGGCGTGCTACAGCTATGCTACTCATTGGTTCGTAATTATCAGCGGAACTATTCGAACGTCATATGAAAGACGGGCGTCTCTGACCATCTACTTAGCTTGTACCATGCGTCACAAGCGACGTGAGCCTCCCTGAAAATTTCTTTGACTTTCTCCAGGAGAGAAAGCCGTATGAGCTACTCCCCGAGTACGAGAAACCCGGGGCCGACCTCGTCCCCATCATCGCAAGATTCGCCCGGCTCAACGCCGCCCTGCGCACGAGGACACGAACCGACGGGGACGAGTCCACAGGGCGAATGCTGCAGCAGCTCCTGGCCGTGGACGCGGAGATGGACGGGTGGGAGACGTCGCAAGAAGGAAAATGGAAGTACGAGGTCGTCAGCTCGCCGGACCTGCCGCGCGAGGCCGTCTTCCGCGGCAGGTACCACCGCTACTCGGACGTGTGGGCCTCGCGGATATGGAACCACTTCCGCTGGGCCCGGCTGCTCACGAACCAGCGGATCCTCGAGCTGGCGGCAGAGAACCCGCTGGCTGCCCAGGGCGCCAGGGCGACCCCGGCGCCGGGGATCCCGCTGGTCGAGGAGCGCATCCGCGAGACGGTGGGCCGGCTGGCGGTCGACGTGCTCACGTCGGTACCCACGCACTACCGGCACCCGCGGCTGTCGTGGGAGCAGCTCGACGCGGTACAGACGCACGGGGGCGCCGGCTCGGGGGCCTTCGGCATCCCGCACCTGACGTTCCAGCTGCGCGTCGCCGCTTGCGCGCCTGGGGTGCCGTACGAGGTCTGGCGGTGGGCGCTGGGCGTCCTGGAGACGGTGTGGTCCGAGCTAGGCATGCTGCACGCCAAGAGCCTCGCGGACGTGCTGAGGAAACACCGGGACAAGCTGGACAGGGAGAGCATAGAAGGGAAGTTGAAGGTCGAGCTGGAAGCCGATGCCTAGGGGGCACACCGCGTGAGATGGTGGGCCGCCGGGGGGGGGGGGTAGACCATGTTTCGGATTTGGCCAGTGCCCAGTCTGTGTATATGTGCGAATGTGTCTATGGGATTCGGATCTCGAGGTGGGGCCAGGCGTCTACAAGGCTGACGAATAGTCCGTGTGATTATGTCCTGTTTGTATAGTATAGCTCATGGTTTCCTGGGCAACAGCGGGATTCGCATTGCACATGCGGTACATTTTGTTTCCTGAGCGAAAGGTACTAAGACGGCGCATGGTCTAATCATGATATGGCTGTCGTGTTTCAGGGGCAGTTCCATGAGATGTTTGGGTGTGGTCAAGAAGAATATGCTACGGTGTACGCGGTCGGTATAAGTATGATATCCTAGTAGCAGGCACTCAAATTTGATGTCAAATAACCAATGTTATTATGATGCCGCACCCTTATAAGTCGAGGCAATGGGAGTATTGCTTGTGCCTAGATAGCCACAGACCAGCCAGCCACCACACAGCAGGCCGAAACCAAGTCAATGTTCACCCCCCGGCCCAAGGGGAAATGCGCTTCGCGATGATATCCAAGGGGCCATCCAGTGCGAAGACACCACATGCATGCTGGCGTGCGGGCCAGCCCGCAGCCATTGGCCAATCTGAGGGCTCAAATCCAACACACAGCGACGGACATATCAGGTTCCGTTTTGGCCTGTGTAGGAAAGGCGTGTTTGTTCCCGGATCAGCTTTACACCCAAGTACATCAGACCTCAAATCCTCAGAGAAAGAGAAACAAACATCCAGTCAATTTCCCAGGGTTTTTGGGGCTTGGGCTCAAGTGCTTCAGATTCCCCGCCTGGGAATCTCAACCAAGTGTGGAGCCCCCAACTTGCATAGTATAGTAATAAAACGTGGGACCAACCTTTCACTGCCTGCTGCTACGATTGCTGCTGCTATGAGTGCCGGGTGTTGGAGATGGCATCTAAGTTCAACATCTGCGATACCAGGCAAACATTTTCATGGATTGTCTGTACAAGGCTGGTTGCTGCTAGCAAATTGGCATCCTGCAGCTTGCCCCCCTGGGAAACAGGCGGCAAACGCGCCCACCCGGCAGCTCGGCCGATGGAGGATTCCCACTGTGGGGCGTTTGGGTGAGGACGGATCGAATATTGAGTGGCTGAATCTCGGTATTGCAAGGACCTAAGTACCTATATTGTCGCTGTACACTACATAGGACGCGTCTGCACATAACCGTAGCCGTACTTGTGTGATTCAATCTTGGACAGACAGTCTGGGCAGGCCGAAAAGGCACTGCATTGTGTGGAAAAAGCCTCAGAGTGAGACCGAGGCAGCTAACTCTGGGACCAGTGGTGGGAATTGATCTTTGTTAGAGTTCAGTTGTCTCATTTGTAAAGGCAACAAAGATCTTCAGGTCCGTGCGTGCATGGCTGGCAGCTCCCAGGCCGGCGGCCCACCTGATAAGTTGGGAGGTATACTTAGTCGTATATAGGCGCTAGATATACCTAATGCGCTATTATCCCCAGAATGGAGCTGCCGCGTGAGGGGTAAACCCTGCCCATGGAATTATGCCTGCTCCTGTGCTCTGGGAGGAGTGAGCAGCAGTAATAGCTTGGGCCTTTTGAGGTTTTGGGCGCTTGGAGCGTCGGATCGTCAACTCCCTCCCGTGATCGAGTGACATTATTTTTTTCACCCCCAACTCCTCACCCGGACGAGTCCATCAACTCACGTCACAACACACAACCCACATCATCACACACACACCCACCTCTTTCAGCCTCAGAAGACATCAAGAGGCTTTCTCTTCCATCACTCAAAGCTCTCTCTCTTTCTCTTCAATCCAGTTTTCCACCACGAACCCTAACTCTGGACCCCTCCACCTCCTCCAACCGCGGTCCACCATCTCCAACCCTAATCCGACCAAATTGTTTTGTCATCATTTCTCGAAGCTAGACTCAAGGTCCAGCCCCATCGACGTCCTCACTCTTGTCATTCCAACTAAGACTTTACGTGAAGACACATTCGGCCCCCCCCTCCTCCTCTGTCCACTCACAGGTATGTCTGCAGACTGGTTCTCGCCTTTCCTCGCCGCCTGGCAGAACGGCCTCAAGCTAAACTCCGCCTGTGCGCCCCAGTCTCTGCCGCACGGTTTCTCCCTGCCCAAGCCGACGTCCAGATTTTAGCGGCGCAAAACACTCCAAAGGACATCGCGATTCTCCACGGCGGTCCCCCCTGAGCGACACATATATCCTGCTAGATACAGTCGTACCAATCACAGCACCATGGCAACAAACGGCAACACAAACCACCAGGAGCAATGGCGGGAGTCTGGCGGCGCCCCCGCCGACGCCCCATCCACCTCCAACAATGCCGCCTCCGACAGCACCCCATCAAAGGATGAGGTCGGCTGGTACTTCGTCCAACAATACTACACCACCCTGAGCAAGAACCCGGACAAGCTTCACGTGAGTACATGCAAGGGGTAGCCACCACCTGCGCGCATCCTACTAATGGTGGCGCAGCTCTTCTACAACAAGCGATCCCAGTTTGTACAGGGTCTCGAGGCAGAACTCTCCCCCGTCGCGGTCGGCCGACAGGTTAGTTATCAACCGATCCCTTCTTTGGCTCTTTGGAATTGGAGTCTATCAATAGCATGCTAATCCCACTCCTGTGGCCAGGCCATCTCGGAGCGCATCAAGGAGCTTGACTTCCATGACTGCAAGGTCCGAGTTTCCAATGTTGACTCTCAAGCCTCGTACGACAACATCGTCATTCAGGTCATCGGTGAGATCTGCAACAAGTCGGGTGAGCCCAAGAAGTTTGTCCAAACTTTTGTGCTTGCTCAGCAACCCGCCGGATACTTCCTGCTCAACGACATCCTTCGATATGTGAATGAGGGGGAGGAGGAGGCCGCCGACGCCGCCGTCTCTGAGTCGGCCCCTGCCGTCGAGATGGAAGCCCCCCAGGAGCCCGCTGCTCCTGCCACCACCGACTCAGCTTCTACCCCTGCCGTCGCCGCCGCCGCCGCACCAGAGCCTGAGAAGGCCCAGGTGGAGCAGCCTGCTGAGCCCACCCCTGCCACCCTCGACCCTGAGGTCGTCGACAAGAAGCTGGAGGAGGTCAGCTCCACGGCCAAGGACGTCCCTTCCACCACCGCGGCCGAGACTCCTGCCGAGGCTGCTCCGGCCGCCGAGGAAGAGGCTCCCGCCAAGCAAGAGGAGGCCCAGACCACGGCGGACCCCGAGAAGACCGCACAAGAGATCGCCGAGGAGGAAGCAAAGAAGCCAGAGCTCCCCAAGGACCCAAGCCCCACGCCCGCCCCAGCGCGTGCCGCCCCGGCCCCAGAGCCAGAGAAGCCAAAGGGACCTCCCAAGCCCATGTCCTGGGCCAGCCGCGCTGCCGCCGCCGTCGGAGTTTCAGTCAAGCCCGTTGTGCCGCTCCCCAAGGCAGCACCTGCCGCCGCCGCCGCCGCGGCGCCCGCTCAGCAGCGATCCGCTGCTGCCCCTGCTGCTGCCCCCGCGCAGCCAAAGGCCAGCGCCGCTCCTGCCCAGGCCAGCGAGAACACTGCCCAACCCGCCGACAAGGATGCTGCCAGCGAGTGGCGCACCGCCGGTGCCGACTCCAAGAGACAGAGCCGACAGCAGTCCACTTCCACCCCTCCTGCCGAGAAGGAAGGGACTCTTGCATATGTCAAGTTCGTGACGGAGAAGGTGAAGGAGGATGACCTGAGGGCCGCTCTTGGTAGCTACGGCGAAATGGTGTACTTCGATATCAACCGTTCCAAGGTATGCTTTACTGAACCCCTCACTCTGCTGCATCTTTGGTCCTAACGCCCCGCCCAGAACTGTGCATTTGTCGAGTACTCTGCCGCCGGAGGTTACCAGGCCGCCATTGGCGCCAGCCCGATCACCGTGAACGGAGAGAACATTGTCGTCGAGCCACGCCGCCCCAAGGCTGGTGCGTACGGCGGCGCCAACTACAACCAGAACCGCGGCAGCATCTCCGGACGCGGACGTGGCTTTGATGGCCAGCGATCTGGAAGCCAGGGAGGTGGACGTGGCGGTTACGCCCCTCGGGGCCGGGGCGCTCCCCGTGGCCGTGGCGGTCCCCAGGCCACCAACGCGTGAGGTAGGAAGACCAGCAGGCATTCTGAACCCGCTCAATCCAGCGTCTTGGGGGGCGGGGAACCAGCAGCCGGCCCTGACGGCAATTTCATAGAGTATTCTAGGGAGTATTTGGAGTTTCCTTTCTCGGTCGGTCGGTGTATTGGTGGTCGCGTAACGTCTTGCTTGCTCAACCGGCGCATCGCGATATCTGCATCCCAAGAGAAAAGTTTCTACGTGGTGTTTTTCTGGCTGCGGAATTTTGTACAGTTGACCGGGCCACAAAGCGACAGTGAATCTGGCGGACAATGGGGTGCCGCGATTGTGGGTCAGATTCCTCATTCCTCATTTTGCATGATCATCAAGGGTGGACGGCTGTATATGTAACAAGGCGGGGACGAATATACATGATCAACGACGGGATTGCGGCAGGCGATGCCACAGGAAGGAAGGGAGGGAGGGAAGGAGGGAGGAAAAGGCCTGGTGAGCAGCGAGTTGATGGTGGTGGAGAGAATGTAATGATAACCCCATGGGGACGTGTATACCATTTGACGGGGGGAAAAGACGGAGAGTCATAGCCAACCATGAATTGCTTGAGATTGAGACCCATGAAGCAGCCTTTTGGGTGAATGTGTCGAGTCTTGCGGTTGGAGGCCGGGCTCAAGAAATATGACGGTACGCTCAGTTGTCCTTACGGCTGGTGCATCTAAATTCAGTCTTGTCCTCGTGGTTCCGAGAGAGCCTTAATAAGCATGAACGGAGTCTATAGTCTTGGAAGACACTCTTTCATTTGATAGTTGCAAGGGTGTTCACAACTCGTGAAGACTCACGAATGCTCCAACAACGCTCACCGAAGAGGCACCGAAGGTCGGGGCGCTACCCAAACACCAAGGCCTCGAAACCAGAAACCCGACCCCCAGCCCAAGTAGCAGGTGTGCAGGACGCGACACAGACCATGTGACAGCACATTCTCGGAGTATTTTTAGGGTAGATTCCTGATTTGCAGCCGTTGCGGCTTGTGACTGTCAGTCAGTGGCCAACACCACAGTGACTAACAAGATGTTTACACAATAATTTGATACCAATTTGCATGTCCTGCAGCGACTTGCGCCATAGCGTTTTCCATCCGTCCGTTGACAACCTTGTCTTCGTAAGGTCGAAGGACGCCAGCTACGGGGGGAAACATTCTGGAAGCATTTCCACACAGCCGGACCAGTGTTCTCACACCGCCATCAGCACAGTATATCGAGCTTTCGTGTCGTAGAAGCATGCGGTGAGGCAGTAATGCAAGCCCTCATGCAAGACGGCACGGAAAAATTATCCAGGGTCGAGCATGTCTCATTGACGACGTCGGCGAGATGGGCCCAGACGCACGATCGTATTTGCGGGCGGCCGCGAAGGCACGCCAGCCCTTGGGCGAATCGGGCAGCCAGATGTTGGGGAGACGATAAGCCTCGACCCGCCCGGGGGGAGGGGTTTTTTTTTTTTTTGCTCATCAATGTTCCCAGTGCCCGCCCAGCTGACCATGAACTCCTTCCTAAAGAGTCCTGGCACGCCGGGCTCAGCAAGGTCGCAGTAACTATTTCAGCAATATGGTACACGGGGTGAATCCCCAATGACGATTGGACTATTTCTTTCTGATCGGGCCGGGCTGTTAATTTCCCAAGAAACCTCTCGCGCCTTTAGTCTCGAGGGCTGTTATTGCCGGCTTGAGCCCCGTCTGACGACCTGACTGGCTGCGACCTCCTTGGCTGTTGTGGAGGAGAAAACGCGGAAGGGTGTGGGCATGGCCAGGTAAACAGATCGGTGGTTATTGTGCTAATACTGCCCGCTGCTGCTCTATCTTTGCCATTGCAAGCACAGTTGGGAAAGAAGCATTTGCCAAGTGGTCACGTCGGGGGGCGTCGACGACTGTGCGGGCCTCGCAACCTGTTGCCCGGTTCGGCTCTAGCACGGTGTACATTGGTTGTTCTTTTTTTCCCCCTTCACTTCTGGAAGGCAGAAGAAGTGCGGCACCCAAAGGCACGGGTACAGTCAGCAGGCCGTGCTCGCCTTCCAGACGGATTCCAGAAGCACGCGGGAATTGTTCTTTCGCCACCCCGTGCTGACGATCCCGGGAGGGGTGCTAAGGACTCTACTCTACTCGAGGCTGATCGCGTGCTTGTGTCGGTCCCGCAGCCAGTCAGACGGCCGAATGGCGCAAGCCGGCTTATTTTACAACGGCATTCCCTCCCCCCCCCCAACCACATCTGCCACACCCAGCGTGGCTGGCCGATCAGCGATCATCGGCGCGGCGCGAGTTTCGTGAGCCCCCCTTGCTAGCAGGAACACCGTCTGATGATGGCTGTCTGCGTGTCTGCGTGGGTGGCAGAGACCTAGAAGCCGGTTGGCCGCTCCCGGAGACGAGCACGCAATGCAAACGCCGGTTCCCCAATACCGCACGGCTGATATAGGGTAGCTAAACGTACCATGCATGCTCTGGGCAGGCGTTGTGAGGGCAGGGCCCGAGAGAGGAGGCCTGCCCCGCGACATTTGCCCGTCCCTTTAACCACCTACCGTTCCTGGCTAGGCTGCAGGTGGTCAGGAGGGGGGGTGAGGGGGGTGAGGGGGGTGAGGGCCACCAATATGGACGGGTGCTAGGCCAGAGAAGGAGGGTCGCGTCTCCCCGAGGACCTTTATGTCTGCTGCGCTGTCCGCTGTCCGCTCCTGGTGGTGTTCGTGTCGTCGCCGCTGTGGATCGTGATTCGGCTCATGCTTCCCGTGGGTAATTCCGCCCCTGCCGGAGTGTGCTGCTGAGTGTCTCATCTCGAGGTGCGAACATAGTCCTGCCACTCAGCGTCGGCGTCCTTGCCCTCTCCTGTGGAACCCCCTCCGGATCAATGCTCGAGTTGCTGAGGGCAGATACCGGGCTGTCACGATATATTGAGGTGTAGATCTTAATATAATGCCAGAGAAGAAGACGACATGCCGGCTTTCTGGGCTTTTGGAGAAGGTCTGCTAATTTGTAATCGGGGCGGTGCCGCCGGGTATTGGTCAATGTAACGTGTTAGTGAGACTATTCCCAGGTTCCTGCTCCCCAGCCGAACAGAGCAGATGGGGACACTGGGCCCCATAGACCTAACAGCAGTGGGACCAGCAACACGCAGCGACAGAAGGGAGACATCCCGGCCTTATAATACAGTTGCCCTAGGTGCCCTAGGTGCCCTCACTACTACGGTACCTGTCCAGGCAGCTTACTGTAGTGTATGTACGGGATCCTGGGGGTGATGGGTAGAGTCGCGACAGGGGTCACAACCGGACATGGAGCCGGGATTGTCACTCGCCCGCCTGCAGGCCATCTGAGATGGGATGGGATGCTTCCACACTCTTCACATTCTCACTCTCTGACACACACATAGTACACATAGTACACACACCACACGCACCACACACACACACACACACACACACATGGGCTCACAATCACACCTCTTGAGCCCTCCCTTTTCTCCCAGTCCCCGCCGCTTCCAACGTCGCTTCACTGCCTACTTCTTGCTTCCTGCCCTGTCTTGCCCTGCCCTCTCCTGCACCTCACTTTCTCTTGGCCCCCAGCCGCTCCCCCTGGAGCTAGTCGGTGACTTTCCTACCACGATCTCTTGTCCCCGTGCAGCCCGACACTCGCGGGTTCCTCGCCCGCATCACTTGGCTCTTCTCCATGTCATTGCAGCCTGCATTCTGTTTCTCCTTGTTGATCATATAATTCGGGACCATTCTTGGCCTTGGAGCCAGACACCATCACAGTGCAACCCTGATCCACTAGGGACAATACCTATTCGAAACTCCGGAGGGGCTCGGGGCGGGCAGGCAAGCAACCTTGTTCCGAGACTTGGGACGCTGAAGCGCAGGGCTCCAACGCTGCAAGAGAGAACCATCTCCCCAGGGTCCGGCCCTCTCTGGTCAGAGGCGAACATGTAGGGTGGGCACTCGGGGGAGAAGGAGCAGGAAGACCAGCCAGGCGAGCAGCGCCATTCCGACGCCTCCGCGGCCAAGACGGAGGGGGGCGGGGAACGAACCTCTCTGCGCCCACGCCGCCGCGGACCGAGCACCGGCGGCACCACCCGGCGATGGACCCAAGTGGTCCGGGTGAGGATGAAGCCTCAGCCACTTTTTTCAACCATGCCGTGGAGCTGGCGCCCCTCGACAACCGGCCGGCCAAGGTCCGGCGGCTGTCCATGGAGGAGGACTACCTCTACGAGCAGGTCATGACCTTTGCACGGCCGCTCAGCCCGCCCGCCTACCACGTCGCCACGCACGGGGCCTACCAGGGCCCGTCGCGCAAGGGGAGGGAGGCCGTCCTGGGCGGCGAGGGCTCTGCGGCCGAGGACGAGGACGTGCTGCCGCGGTACTACTGCGACGTGCACATGGAGAACGTGTTCCAGATGAAGATGGAGATCGAGGACGCCGTCAAGAGGGCAGAGTACAGGAACTGGCGCACCATGTTCGTCGTCCTGCACGGCACCGCCCTGCACGTCTACGGCTCCAAGGACAGGGGCTGGACCTGGAGCAAGAGCAGGATGCACGGCCCGGATGTCAAGCCCGACAACCCACCGTGGCTGAGGAAGGGCGCTCTGGAGCGGAGCTACAGTTTGCAGCATGCTGACGTGGGCATTGCGGCTGATTATCACAAGTATGTTGTGCGACCGGCTGGTATTACCCCTTTATATGCATGTGTTCGAGCAGCCTATTGACACGCAGCACACAGACGACGCTACGTCATCCGTGTAAGAGCAGAGACGGACCAGTTCCTCATATCGTGCGTGGAGCTCGAGACGTTCGTCAAGTGGCTCGAGTGCCTCTTCGCCGCCATAGACGTGGCGGCCCCTATCGACGAGCGGGATTTCCCACGGGACCAGAGCATCCCCCGGATCCAACGGCTCCGGTGGCTCCGCGGGCAGTACTCCGCGCAGGCCACCAGCAACGGCGCCAGCTTCCAGCAGCTGACCGAGTCGTTGGTCTCGATGCCCGATTCATCGCACACCGACTCGGCGATGCCCGTAGACCCGCCCGCGGACGTCGAGATGTCGCCAGGCGGGCCCTCAGGGACGGACTTCGGCGACCCGGCAGCCATAGCCCCGTGGGAGGAACAGGGAGACCACCGCCGCCGCCAACACCACGACTCATTTCAAAACCCGCGGCAGAGCATCGTCCCCACCCGGCGGCTGTCGGTGTCCTCGTACCACAACGAGGGCGTCGAGCCCGAGACGGGCAAGTGGCGGCCGCGCCACCTCTGGACGTCGACGCACGACATGGTCTACGCCAAGCTCTGCTACGCCGTGCTTCTCTTCAAGAGCCCGCGCAAGTCCAACTTTGTCATCTTCAAGGGCCAGAGGTGGCACATCGACTGGTCCACGGGCCAGATGTCCAGGGTCCAGCCGCCGTCGTACGGGGAGCCCGAGTTCTGGGGCCCGTGGCAGGTCATACACGCGGAGAACCCGCGGCTGTGATTCCTGCCTCCTCCGGGCTGTGCCTATCCCGTCGGCCTCATCTTTCTTCTTCTTACATCATAATCATCGGTGCGGTATGATTCTATCACGAGAGCGAAAAGGTTGCATCCACTGCACTTACTGCATTGAGTGGCCGTCTTGGCCAGGCGTTCAGAAATGACCAGATGCGTTGTTATTATACCACAATATACCTTTTTCTTCTGCATTTGGGGAAAACAGGACAGCATTTGAGACAAGGTCAGAGGCGAGGGGGGAGGAGAGGGAGTGTGAGCCAGAAGGGGGGGAATACCTATCGAAGCGAGCATTCTAGCAATACCCCCAGAAGCCTTCTGCATCCGGTATTGCTACATTCTGTATATATGGCTGATAGTCGTGGCATGGAATTCGTATTATATTGCATCCTGCTACCCCTGGTGGTTTTCTTTTCACCAGGACGAGAAACGCCTCCAACGCCTGGTATCTCCGTCGTAATCGTGACACTCATAAGAAGATGCACCTTCACATGCAGCATGCCGTGCCTCGCTGGCCTCTCCATGCATTACAGGACCCCAGGCGTCCGTAGGAGATGCCAAGGACAACCCCCCCCCCATCCTGGAGCCAATTCTGGGGTTCACCATGCCCTCACACATCCGTCATCTCGGCCTCCACAGTCCTGGACTCCCTCGCCAGCTCCTCGGCCGGGACCTCATCCAGCAGCGCCGCGGCGCCGTCGACATCGGCCAGCGCCCGCTCCAGCGCCCCGAGCAGCTCGTCCACCTCGGCCCGCTGCTTGTTGATCTCGCCCCACAGCGCGGCGTTGGCGGCCTGCGAGTTCTGCAGCTTGGCGTTCATCTGGCTCTGCTGGCTCGCCAGGTGCGGCGCGAGGTGCGCGGCGAGTATGGCGTCCGCGGGCAGCACGTGCGGCGGCGTGGGCTTCTTGGTGCCGGCGTCCCCGTCCCCGTCGTCGTCCTCGCCCTCGCCCTCCCCGTCAGCCGCCTTCTCCTTCTCCTTCTCCTTGCCCTTCCCCTTGCCCCTCTTCCGCGCCGCCGCCGCCTGCGCCGCCCGCCGCCGCCGCTCCGCGTCCGACACGAGGGCCTCGAGCTCGTTCAGCTTGGGCACCACGCTGTACCGCGCCTGCACGCGGCCGAACTCCTGGTTGCACAGGTCCGCGAACCGGTCCACCATGCTGCGCTGCACCTGCTCCAGGACCCCCGGCGCCTGCGCCGCCACCGTCGGGTAGCACGATGCGAAGTTCTCGGGCGAGATCTTGGTCAGCGTGTGGTTCAGGGCCGCGCTGAACATCTCCTGGAAGCGCTGCGCTCGGGGGCCCGGCGTCGCCGCTGTGTGGCGGGACGGGAGGGGCGGTGAGGCCGCGCCAGCCGGTTCTGCGCCATCTGACGATGGTTGGGGCGGTAGTCGGGAGGTTTCTGGCTGGGTCTGGGTGTTTTCGCTGTTCTCGTCGGCTGGCGTTGAAGTGTTGTCCTCGGCTGGAGGCTGTGATGATTGGCCTGCGGTGGCCATGGTGTTTATTACGCTTGTCTCGAGGCAATGGGAAATTCGTTTTTACAGTCAAATTTGGATGTGATCTGCAGCAGGATAGAGATTCAGTGGATGCCACCTGCTATTCCCTTATAGGCAAGCTATTTGAGGTCGAGAGTAAGTGCGATATCGAGGTGAAGATGAAGGACGCGTTGACGCGTTTCCTTGCTAAAAAGTCGGCATTACGTAATCTGCGAACAATATGCAACATCGAGTCTCCTAAAGGTCTCGTGGCTGGCTTTACTACAAATCCCAAGAATTGCATCAGGATAGAGCACAACAATCCAATTGGCAGCGCTCTCCCCTCTACTAGATGGCAATCAATTCGAATTCATTAGACGATCCGTTTTGCTGTGTTTCGGCCATTCTTCAGCCATCATGTCGCACAGTACGTCAAGCTCCCCAGCCCATCTGGGTCCAAAACTCTGATCTAACAACGCAGGCAAAAGGAACACGTCGAGGCCCGTCTTCACTGCCCATGAGCGGGCCATGGCCAAATCGGCGTGGAGCTCCTCGTCTGCTCGATTGAACAGAGACTCGTTCCTCCCATTCGGCTCGTGTTCGCTGTGCCTGGAGTCCGCTGTCGACCCCGTCGCCTGTTCCAATGGAGACATATTCTGCCGGGAGTGTGCGCTGAGCAACATCGTCGCCCAGAAAAAGGAGATCAAGAGGCTTGAGAAAGCTCGGGAACAGGAGGAAAAAGAGGCCGCTGAGTTGAAGGCGCGGCAGGACGAGGAGGCGCAAGCAAGAGCCGTCAAGGAATTTGAATTGACGCAGGCCGGTCTCGATGTCGCCGGAAACAAGGCTGGAAGCACCTCAGAGGTCAGCTCACCGAGAGAGGTGAAGAGTGGAGAGAAACGAAAGTTCTCGCTGGATGAGGATGAGGTACAGCGCAACGCCGAGGGCGATCGAGCGAAAGCACGGAAGGCGATCCAGGATGAAAAGAGCGCCAAGCCCACACTCCCATCGTTCTGGGTGCCCTCCGTCACCCCGACGTCAAACACCAAAGACAAGCTGCACGAGGTCAAGAAGAAGGCCAAGACGACGCCTATCTGCCCGTCATCGCAGGAGAACAGCCCTCACCCCTACTCGTTGCACGCGCTGGTGACAATCAATTTCTCCGAGGAAGAGTCGAAGGAGACCAAGACTAAGACGAGGATCTGCCCATCCTGCAAGAAGGAGCTGACCAATTCTTCGAAAGCCATGCTCGCCAAGCCTTGTGGGCATGTGCTCTGCAAGGCTTGCGCGAGCCAGTTTATGAAGCCGTCAGGCCACGACCCGCACGCTGATCCGGCAGATGTGAAGCACGCTAATGCTGTGAGATGCTATGTGTGCGATGGGGATGTCACGGAAAAGCCAGCCAAGAAGGGAAGCGACAAGAAGGAAAAGGACAAGATCCGACCAGGTATAGTCGAGCTCAAGAGTGACGGAACGGGGTTCTCTGCTGGCGGCACGAATGAAGTCAAGAAAAGCGGAAATGCGTTCCAGTGCTAAGCGGATCCAAAGAGCCTGGAACGAGTTTTTACCGCCCTAAACCTTTGGGCCTCGGTGGCACCAATGCAGCCGGCTGGCCCCTGAATCTATACCATTCATATGGTTGAGTCGGTGCAACAGAGGTCACAGGTTTGGATTGCGGCAGATGCGATTCGACTGCATTATGTTACAAACTTGGTTCGACAACAACAGCGGAGCTACTTCGTCACAATCAGTCTTTGTGTCCGCTCCACCAAGCCCATGACGAGCGTTCCATCTTTGATCCTCGCGAACCTCTCGGCAATCTGGATGTCTCCCAGCCTCTTGAAATCCTCCCTAGACCGCCGCCGAAGTATGGCCTGCGCAGTTGGCGAACTGCGAATCCTAGCCAGGACAAAGAAGTACAGCTGGACAATCAACTTGTGCACGATCTCCTTTGACAGCATCGTCGTCCCGTGATTGAAAAATGCCTTTAGCAACTCCCCGCTGATGCCGTCGTAGAGCGCCGGGGCCCCTTCGGTCCTCCCTATGTGCAGGACCGTCCCGAAAATGGTGTTTTCGGCCAGCCCGCGCAGGCGCCCGGCGACCTCCTGGGCGCTGCTCAGCTTCCTCCCGATGTTCTGCTCAACCACGAGCATGTCCTCCTCCCTCGCCTCGGCCGAGGCCACCTTCTCGGCCTCCTCCTCCAGCTCGGGCCGCGGGCTCTCGGGCGCCGACACCTGCACCCTCGCCTTGGCGATCTGGAACGGGTACGTCACGGCCGTGGCGATGGCCTTGCTCAGCGCCGCGACGAGGAACGTGGCGCCGTTGGACTCGCCCTCCCGGCCCCTGTCGGCCAGCGCCCTCTTGAGCGCGTGCTGCAGGTAGAAGGTGATGCTCGGGTTGAGCGTCAGCACCAGCGTGGCGCTGTAACCCGCCCACAGCCCCAGCAGGCCCTTCTCCGCCCGGATGACGCGCAGGATCTCGGCGAACGAGAGGCCGCGCCCCGCCTGGCTCGACGTGCCTGCGCCGCCGCCGCCGCCGTCGTCGGCGACCAGCGATGCCGTCTGCTTGCGCGTGACCACGTTGCCGATCGGCGTCGTGAACAGCCTCGCGCACGCCCCGGCCGCCGCGCCCACGGCGAGCTCCTCCCACGCGGGCAGGCGCCTGCTGTTCCCTTGGGACCTCTTTGTGCGGAACCAGTTATACTAGGTAGGGGGTGAGGTCAGCCATCAAGACGCCGAGGTAGGGGTTTCATGTCAACATATAAGGCTGTCCAGTCGTTATGCACGGCCCACTAAGCAGCGACGCCGTGCCAGACGGTGTACGAGCAGTCCAGTAGGGACACTCATCCAATGTATTATTTACACGTCTACATGGGCGGCGTGGGGGGGGGGGGGGTTGGGCTACTCACGAAAAGGAAGAACAAGAAACTATCTGCAACACCCTTGAAGACATCCGACCCCAAGCCCGCGTAGAATGCCTTCAGCCCGCCGTCGCGCTCGTAGATGCGCGAGACGGCGTCCGTGATGCCCGCGTACTGCTCCGAGGGCGTGATGGCGCCGTCCTTGCGCAGCTGGCGCTGCACCTTGAGGCGCGTGTTGACGAGGTCGAGCGGGTATGTGGCGGTCGTGGAGACGGCCGTCCCGGTCGCGCCGGAGATGGCGTGGCCGATGGCCGGGAGGAACTGATCTGCTGGCATACTATCCGGACTGGCCGTTATTCTGAGCGAGAGCCCTGGGCAGCAACGGGGTTTTGGCCTGAGGCTTTGTCGTAAGGTCGGATCGTGATGAGGGTCCACACGTAGAGAGCCCCAGCCTGATGGAAGAAGGGGAAATATGGGGGTTCGTTGCAACGAGGATTAGGATTACTCTGCCCGTTTGGATATATAGAGCTTGAGATGCATGAACACCCTTGAGTTTAATTCAGATCAGATATAATAAAGCATTGGGTGGTTGTCCCCCCGGACTAAGGGCAGGCACCCACGTCGAGAATCCCAGCCAGCACATCAATCATGAGCACATGCGACGACAGAGTCTATTAGCCGGCGAGTTGCCCCAATCCCGACGTCATCCTCCGTCAAACCACTGCACCACTAGGTTGCTTTAGCCCACTGCCACGGCACCCCCGGATTTGCAACACTGGGCGGACGGGGCACCCCCTGCTCTACCCCACAGTCTCGACAGAGTTCGGACCTGTCGAATCCACTGGCTCGGGAACTTCCATTGGCAACCAACCGTCTGGGTGGCTCCCCCAAGACGCGAAAGGCGGCGCCCAACATCCCCCTCTTGTCGCGGAGAAGCTTCCAGCTGGGGGCCTAGGATGCCCTCTGAATCTCGAGTTGGAGAGCTGATCGTTGCGGAGGTCTCTCGGCAAGTGCGGCGGAGAACAGCTCCTCTGCTCTTGGGCGCTTCATGCCACGAAGCATAATAAGGTTCATCGGAGAGGGGGCTAGATGGGGCACATCTGGGCCGTCTCTGGCAGATAGATGCTTTATTATTATCATCTCGGGTCTGGCCCCAAGTTTATGCCATACAGTTTCTAGCTTCATGCTGGTATCGTAAACATCCATCCACCGAGAGTGGAGTATCGCCCTCCGCAGCTGACAGGAAAGCCCTGTTCTGGGCCGAGTGAATACAGGTACAAAGTCGCATCCTCCAACGCCTTGCGAAGAGATTTGGTCATTGACAAGATTCCTGCCCTCCCCCATTCCCCCTCCCACTCCGCCGCCTGGCAAAGCTATCCCCAATTCCGACCAAAAAGAGATGCATCGATCGTGTGCGCAAGGCCCCAACGCACTCTTTCCTACCCTAGAGTCCTGTCCAAGGGCAACAGCGCGACGGGCCCCTGACCGGCACCGCCGACAAATAAATGCTCAACTTCCCGGTTGAGAGGCGCATGGTGTGCCAAGCTGTATCTGTGCGGGGCGTGGTGGCCTTTTCCAGTGCTTGTCGAGTCCCGCGCATAAGTATAGTATGGCTTCTGCCTCCCCGGTCCTCCTACTCCGCTGCGCCTATACTGCTGAACGGACGTGGGACGCCCACAGTTATGCTCGGGTAAGTCGCCGGAGGCTCATGGTCGGCAACATTGACGACTTTGGCACCAGGACATCGACGTACTAGATGCTGTCTAGCATTGTCCTTGCGCGTGTATGTTGCGCCGCAGCCGGTGCACTTGAATGGCTTCTTGTGCAAGTGTTCGCCATCCAAATGGCGCTGTAAAAGGTACTTCTGTTTGAATGATGCGTCGCAGAAGTCGCATGTGTATTGCTCCACGGCTGTTCGGGAAGGCCTGCCAGCCTTCCCGCCACTCAGCCTCGGACCGTGCTCCTCTGGTGTTTCCTGAGCCTCCTAAGCCGGACCACCGACGGAAACTTGTCTCTGGGCCTGCATTGGTGCGAAGGTTGCACTTCCTGGCAAGTTTGGCACATCATCTTCTTCTTCACCAGGGGCGTCCTCCTGGTCCAGCACAGGCATGATAGGAATGGGAGGGCGGTGGCCCGTATGGCCCGGCGGCAGGCGCTGGGCCCCGTAGCCATTGACTTTGAAGATGTTCTTGCGCCCACTATCGGTAGCGGCTGCCAATTGTTGTTGCAGCCGGTTTATCTGGTACTCGCGCCGAATGGTGTTGAATACAGGCTGGGGTACAACAGGCTGTGGGTTCCACTTGGCGAGAGCAGCCATGACAGCAGCCGTCTCTTCGTCACTGTCGACAGGGCCAGCGTTGGGATCGTCGTCTTCTTCGATCGGGGCATTTGCGTCGAGAGCAGCCTCTGAAGATGGTTATAAGTATCAGGTTTAAAGTGAAGTGAAGGGCGAACTTACTCTGTTGACGGGCCTGGTTCTTTTTCTGATACGCCGCAAGGAGCATGTCATATGGCAAGGACCGACCCGCGACAGCTCTTTTTGCTCCCATGCTGTGAGATTTGCATGTAAGAGACCTGGCACAAGGTTGTCCGTTGGGCAGGATCACGCCGCATTGCCGCTCGACATCAACAGGACCTGTACAGAATACATAGCGTCAGTATCTCGCTCGACCTCGCCTTTGTGTTGTAGATGCTCTGCGGGGTAGCGTCATGCTCATGAGGCCGGCCATGTGTATACCGTCGTGCAGTGCCGGCATTGCTGACGGTGGGCTTTGCTGCTTGGCTTTCGGCTGCAGAGGACGCACGAATGCTTCATAGACTCACCTTTGGGTTTGGTCTTGGGCTTGGGCTCATCCTTCTTCTTCTTCTGCTTCGGGCCCTTATCGGCCTCGCCCTCGGCCTTTCTCTTCTTGCCCGAAGGGCCGCCTTCTCCCGTCTTCTTGCCGGCGACCTTCTTGGTTGTCTTGCCGGGGGCCTTCTCCCCGTCCTCATCATCATCGCCGCTGTCGCCATCTGCACCGAGCGTGATACCCTCCTCTTCTGCCCTCCGCTCCCGCTCTTCCCTCAGTGCGGCCTCCTTTGCGCGCTCCCTGGCCTCTCGCGCCGCCTTTTTCCGGTTCGCCTTCTCCTTCTTGATCTTGAGGCAGCCGTTGATATGCTCGACGGCGGTTGTCATGAGAATGCTCTTCTTGCACCACTTGCACGACGTCAGGGCCGGGGCATCGATCATGGGGTAGCCCTTGGTAAAGGTCTCGCGGGGAAGGTCATCGAGTTCGAGGAACGGCTCGCTCGGTGACAGCGCGGTGCTAGCCGCGGCACCGGCGCTTGGCTTGCTTTTTTTTTCTGGACAATCATTTTGATCAGAAACGATCAGGCTTGGGGTTGTGTGATGCCTAAAAATGGTGGGGCATGTCTCCGGGTCCGTACCTTCAAGCACATTGCCTTCCTGGCTGCCGGCCTCCTTCAGCTTGGGGATCTTCTCCTTCAGCTTGAAGCCTCCAAGTTTGCCTTTGCCCGTGTTCTTCTTGGACGCGACCTTGATCGTGGCCTCATCGTCTGTCCCAGAGACATGAATCAGCCGAATGTCATTCGAGTTACGACGCAGCCGGGATGCCTCCCTCACCTTTCGGCTCCTCGGCCATCATGACTTCCTGGGGCTAGCCCCGTTACGCTCAAGGAGCGAGTGGTAGCACAGCTCCCGCCAGCTTTGCGAGGTGATTATTCGGACACAGAAAAGTGGATTCTTGGATGGCTCGAGGGGTAGACGGCAGCGTGGCTCGATCGCTTCGGCGAGGAAGCCTGGGCTCGGGCCGACGGTTCTTGGCTCGAAGGGGAGTCACGGCTGAAGCAGATTGGCTGCAGTATACCGGGAAACCGAGGGTTTATCGATGTGGCGATGGGAGAGGTCCAGAAAGAAAAGAGCCTGGATGGGCCAGAGCGGATGGCGAAGAGATATCGCAATCCGTCTTTGATGATGAATCGCATGTGGTCGCAACGGCCCAGGAGTGGTTAGGATGATGCAGGTGGGCCTGGGGGTGGACCCATGCATCAAGGCCTGGGCCGAGACTCCACTGCTGGGGTAGACACATAAAGCCCTGATAACGATAGGCTTTTTGCAGATAGTGAGATGTATGCTTATTGAGCGTATATCAGGTTGTGTTACGTAAACCGGCTTCCTCATTGCCCATAAAATGCCTACAGCAGAACAGAACCTATTAAATTGAGGATTTCTCAAGATACTATTCCAGCGAGTATCGGGATTTCGCGGGCAGTCGGTCGATCAGGCATGATCGATTGCCGAGCTGATCCAGTCCAACTGGAACTTTTAACATTAATTCGCTGATAGTTTTCGCAAAACAATCTAGGCCCCTCCCATACCCGTACGTCCGCCAGACCGCTGTCGTGTATTCCTGTCCAAGGAATGCACGAATTGCATTCGATCAGGGGACCACATGGCCCCTCCCAGTCCCTATGTTCCTTGATAGCTAAAAGAGGGAATCGGAGTTGAAGTGAGCTTGGATGGGCTCGAGGAGCCCCGGTTGTGACACTTGGCAATGCCGAGACATCACAGAATGCGCCACCGGCCAAGGTCTTGCTCTGAACGCGTTTGGAGCTCACAGCCCTGTTGGAAACTAGTATTGGAAATAGAAGCGGCTCCTAGTGAGAGAGGCATCCATGGTCGCCAAGCGCGCAATGACCCAGAGCTCGCTGCACCACTTGAACGCCGCGCGCTCTGGCGACGCCCACAGGGCTCGGGTTGGACCAAAAAGTGTCCTTGTTTCCGGCTCTGCGGTAAGTTACCCCAGCAATTTTAGTGTATGTGCCCTCGAGGTAGCTGCCAAAAGGGGGGCATGAATGAAAGTCTGGGTTGGGCAGAAGTTGGCCGTCAACCCTCTGATATGGCGCTAATTGCCACCAGCAGCGGAGAGCAGCAGCCTGCTAGCCCCTGTCAGGCTCCTCCACAGGTGCCTCGGGATCTGGGTGATGTCGTGGAATGCTAGATTGACCCATCCTAGTAGTTTTCATAGCCTTGCGACGGAACACCCTGCGAAGGCACCTGCGGGTAGGCCCTAGCTTGCGCCTGTGCTTGCATCGCGCGTTGCTGCTGCTGGTGCTGCTGGACTATCAGGTCGCTGAACCAGTGGTGCTGAAGGGCATCAGAGGCGCTGATCCGAAGCTCCGGGCGCAGCTGGAGCATCTTCTGCAGCAGGTCGATGCCTGCCGCGTCGATCATCGGCAGTATCTGGCGGAGGTCCTGGGTGGCGTACATCTGGAAGTTTGGCTTGTATTCGGGGAACTGAGTGATTCCAGGCCATGTGCGTTCCGTCGGCGTGCCCATGATCCTGAAAATCCTCGTGATCTGATCCTCGTTGGTTGTGCCTGGGAACAACGGCCGGCCCGTGTACATCTCCGCCATGATGCATCCGGCAGACCAGATGTCGATGCTGGTGTTGTATGTCCGGCTTCCCAGAAGGACGTCGGGGGCGCGGTACCACAGCGTGACAACCTCGTTGCTAAAGGTGTTGACCGGTATACCGAATGCTCTGGCCAGACCGAAGTCACCCAGTTTCAGCTGACCCTTGCTGTTGATGAGAAGGTTCTGAGGCTTGAGATCCCGGTGCAGGACCCTGTTCTTGTGGCAGAAGTCGATGCCCTTCAGCAGCTGGTACATGAAGGACTTGATGAGCATAGGCTGCAGGGCTCCACGGTCGCCCTTGGTGTCCATATACTTCTTCAGATCTCCGTCCATGTAATCGAAAACCAGCATGAGCTTGTTCTCGGTGTGGATCACATCGTGCAGGGCGACGATGTTCTCGTGCTTGAGCTCCTTCATGAGCGAGATCTCGCGGATGGCGGTGCTGGGGGTTCCTTCCTCGGAATCGAGATGAATCTCCTTGAGCGCGACGAATTCGCCGGTTTGTCGGTTGCGCCCTTTGAACACCTGTCGGATACTGGGTCAGATATGCTGGCCGGGGGCCGGGTGCGTGGGGCCACTTTGCGATGACGGACTTACGGTGGCGTATGTTCCCTCGCCGAGCTTCTCCAGCTGCTGGAACGACGACAGATGGCGTTTGCCGTCCATGCTAGCTTTGTCTGATGGCGCGGGTTCGATGATGAAATGGGGCCTGAGTTCAGGCTGAGGCCGCGAGGTGAATCTCGGGTCGAACAGGACGCTGCCGACGGTTTCTACCCCACGCGAGCGACTTGGAAATGTAATCACGGGGGGCGAGCTGCCAGAGGCCGTGGTTGCGGCGACGATGGGAGTCGGCAGTATCTGCTTGCCCGATAGCCAAGTAGGTGCCAGCTGGAGTGTCGGCGTTCGGTTCGAGGTGCGAGAAGCGGTAGACCGGGACGTTTGGGAGAGGAAGTCGGCGGCTGATGTAGGTACGGGCGAGAGCTTGTTGAACGAAGTGCGGTCCAAGGTGCGGTCCAAAGCGAGGTTGGTTGGGTGGGCTGAGACTGCTTGACGGCTCTCTGATGCTATTCTTGTGTTCTTGGGGCGGGCATCCTGGTCCAGGCCCGGGGCCCAGGCCAGTCATCCCGCCATGCAGTGCCTGCCTGCCACCTTTGGTTGGGCCTGGCCGGCCAGAGCTCTGAGTGGCCCGCCCACTTGCAGATCTCCTGCGCCGCAAAAGCAGTTATACAATGTGCAGTGAGATTTATTATGCGTTACCACTGTATTTCTATGCCTTACCTCTTCTCTTGTTGAGCACTTTTCCGTGTGACGACCGTCAACACGAGCAATCTGAAAGCTGCCGTTGAATCTTGACGGCGTCTGGGGATGTCTTTCTCACGCAAGCACTCTTCATATAAATCGTCACTCTTACACTTACTTCCAAGGTTGTCTCGATGAGGAATCTCAACTGCGCCCACGCGGCGACAGGTTCGATGTGCACTCTGGAAGAGTCTTGTCAGCCCCACCGGTGCCCGACATCGCCGCATCAAACATTTCAACGGTAAAAAGCGAGACGCAATACGGTCAGCCAAAGTGGACTTTGTCCAAGTCGATTCTGGGTATCGCATAAGGTGATGCCGAAATGCCCCTTTCCTCATGAGTACCCGAACGCCATTCCCCCTCGCCCCCCCCCCCCAACCGCGGCCGAATGCAATGCGATTCCAGGGTATGCACTATGCACTATGCACTATGCAGACTCCAACCCATTTCTGAACGCCGCGCAGTCATGCTCAAAGCAAGAGAAGCTGCTCACTCCTTCTTCTCGTCCTCGTCGTCCTCCTTGTCGCTGGCGTACTTGGTGCCCTCCTCCTTGTCTCGCATCCAGCGCTCCATCAGCGTACCAGGACCACTTCTAGCAGGGCTGGTAGGCAGGCTGGCTCTGTAGCTCTTAGCGTTGGAGGGGTCGGGTCCGCTTCGTCCGTTGACACTACCGACGAAGAAGGGGCGGGCATCCTCTGACTTTGCGATCTTGTCCATCAGCTCCTGGTTCTTGACCGACGCCATGGTGATCGGCTTCCCGCCGTACGAGCCGATGGACATCTTGGGGATGCTTCCCTGAGGCATCGGAGGCACCTTGGGAGGGATTTCGGAGGGCTTCTTGATTGCGATGGCGATAGGAGGCGAGGCCTGAATCGGAGCGTTGGCCTTGAGCTGATCCTCGTGTGCATCCTCGTCGTAATCGGACCCATCACCGGACTCGTCATCGGCCTCTGCCTCCTCGCGCTCCTCGTCTTTCGGTTCAGGCAGATGCTTCTTGGGGGAGCCACGGGCGGAGATAGCTTTCTCGAGGTTCTCGTCGCCCTCGCCAGCCTCCAAGTTGAACATGTCGTCCTCATCATCGTCATCAGCGGGCCCGACCGGCTCAGCGAAGGCGGCCTTGGGAGAGATGCCCTTGGGAGAGATGCCCTTGGGAGAGATGCCCTCGGGGGCCGGGGGCTCAAACTTGGTGGCCGGGATGGACTTGTGTCCGGAGCCGGTGGGCTCAGACGAGTTGTGCTGAGAAGAGACAGGGCCGGTGGACTTGAAAGCCTGGGAGTCAGTCGCCCGAAGTTTCTTCTTAAAATCCTTCTTTGACATTATCATGAGCGCGTCTTCGTCCTCAGAAGACTCGTCGTCCGCCACCTGAGCACACTCGACCATGTTCTCAGACGAGGGGTAGTCACTGCGCTCCTTCACATCGTCCTGGGCGTCTCCCTCAACGCCACCCTCGGCCTTCACGTGCATGGGAAGCTGCTTGGGAGCCATCTCATCACGGTCCTCGGAATTCAATGGTGGAGCTGCAGATGACTTTCCGCCGCTGTTTTCAGAATCACCATCCGCATCAGAAGACTGGTCTTCTGATCTTGCGTTGACGACGGTCCACGTTGTTGGATCATCCAGTGGTTCCTTTGAAAGTGCACGCAGAGCTTGGGATGAAGATACCTTTCTTGGTGGGGGGTCGTCCTCGTCATCAATGTCACCTAATGATGTGAGAGGGAGTGCAGCATCCGCGTGGGCTGTTGGCTTTTCTGAGCCGGCGCTGATTACTTCTGCAAGGGCCGTGGTGGATGCCTGGGGTGATGACGACGGGAGAACCTCCTGACCTTGGACTGAGAAGCGCACGCGACGAGTGTCCCGCGGGCTGTCGAGTGGCCCTGATGAGCTTGCCGAGGAGCGTCGCAGGGCGCTTTTCCGGGTCTTGGCACTGCTGGAGTCACTCGCTGCTGAGTCAATGGATGCGTCAGTTGCACGACGCAGAGGACTTGGTCTGGGCCGCTGGTGAAGGCTCTCGGATGAAGTCTGGGTGCCCGCGGCGGTTGGAAAGGATTCCAGAGCCGGGGGCTCGTCTGGGATCTGAGGGGGCTCAGAAGTCTGGGTGCCTTCTGAGGTCTGGGTCTGGGTCTGCGTGTCCCTGACAGCTAGCTGGTTGTCGATGTTGGGAGTTGGGTCCGCACCAGGGGATGTGGGTGGTGAGTGGAGGGGACGATCAGCGCTGTCGAGGAGTGGGAGGTATGCGGGGGTGAAAAGGCCTTGGAATTCGAATTCGCGCTCATGAGGGCTTCGGTCAGGTTCCTTGGGTGTCCCCGAGGTGTGAGGAAGAACTGGTGGTGGGGAGCCCTTGTTGCGCCACGGGGGGTCGTGGGATGGTGTGGGAGAGTGCAACAGCGATGCGTCTTCACGATGGCTTCCAGGAGGGAAGAGGTGAGGGTAGTTGGCCAGAGACTGGTTCACGGCCTGCGAGACATGGTAGGCAACCTCCTCGGGCACATCCTGCAGCAGCTCCCCCGAGAAGCGATTGAACTCGGCTGCCATCTGGAGCCTATATACAGCAACGCGATCGTCCAGCTGCGCAAGCTTGGCCTGGGCCTCCGCGATCAGTCTCGCCGTGTCATCGAGGTCCATTGTGGCACGACAGCGACAGCTATGTGTGCACAGGATGTCCTTTGAATAGGGCGGGCTAATCCCACAGCATGCATTGACACACGGTTCCTTTGTATACCTAGGTATGGACACAGCTGCGACTGCAAGGGCTGCTGGCTATGAGTATGTAATGGTAGTGGCCATGTTGCCGGCGGGGGGAGGTGGTGGTGGATGTTACACGGCGTCGCGTCTCGTCTCGGTCTCGGTCTGGGACTGTTGAGGTGAGAGGTGAGAGAGGCTGCAGGCCGGAGGCTGGTAAAAAAGTGAGGTTCGAGCTCGAGGTCGAGGTCGAGTTCGAGTTCGAGTTCGAGCAGGGGGCTTAGCTTTGGGGGGTGACGGCGTCGTAACAAACCAAAGTCAATCAATGCTTGAAGGGCAAGGGCACTCTCTGCAAGTAATTTACAGGGATGCCTGTGTGGTCAAGCCCTTGGGGCCGGCCTAGGCCTGCCAGCCTGCCAGCCTGCCAGCCTGCCCTGCCAACCTTGGAAGTGGGGATATGTCTGCACATGTGGTGTGTCCTGAAAACCCAATGGCCCACGGCCCATGGCCCTGCTGCCCTCCAGCCCTCCAGCCCTCCCGCCACCACCCCAGCGCATGCACCATTGAAGCACGAGCACAGTCACTCGAGGGGCAGTGTGGGGGAGGCTCAACCCGTGAAGGGGGTGTGACTCGAGGCCTGCACGCATGCCGGCTGGCCGGTTGCAGCATGAACTAGCCCCCATGGTGCTAATCTCTGGTGGACAAAGAAACCAAATCAGGACACCCCTGGACCTGCCATATCTCTGACCACCTGCATCTCATCGCTTGTCGCCCTCTCGCTCATCAGCTCGCTGCTTGCTTATCTCATTTCATCTCATGCGTGTTATGTTATGTCATCTGCTCCCACAGCCTCGAGCTCAATCAGCCTCAGTGGACGCCCAAGCCCACAATCCCGTGCCGGCCACTCCGCCTTGCAAACTGGCTGATGATGGTCGTGATACGCTATCCCTGGGAAACGGGCCATCATCGGAGCCTCGGGCGATAACAGTCGCTGGTTCCGAGTCATTTCGTCAGCATCCTCCGGCGCCGACCTTATCCCCCCCTCCCCTCCCCTCCCCCAGCACGTGCCCTAGGAAGCCATGGGATGAACCAGGCTGATGTGGGTCATTTGACCTCGCCGTGTCGCCGCATTCAATGCGCATTACGTCCTTTCACCGACTTTCCGCATCTCGTCAGGCACCCTTCGTCGGGCATCGTCGCTTCATTCCCAGACCAGCCAGTCTCGTGTCTTCTTACCGAGCGAAGTCGCGGGTGTGGCCGAGCAGGCGCAGCAAGTGCAGCCGTGCCTAAGCGCTCACTGATAAGCGCGGACGACTAAGCCCGCGAGGTGTCTCTCGGATATCGACGCCTCACTCCTGAGTCCAGTCGCCGCCCCGTGTCGTGGCTGACGCCCTCGAGCGGCTGATAGGCGAGAGCGCCTTCCATGTGCGACGGTCATCGGCTTCAGGGAGCTATGCTCTAGTTGTCAGTAAGTCGCAAACGGAACACGGTGGAGACGACGCATGTCATACGGCCCAAGGGACCGCATAGCAGCGTTTTCAGAGTAGGAGTTCAATTTCATGCAAGACAACGGTTCCAAGTCGTTCAATCACTCATGTATACCGGGCGTCCTGAACTTCAAGGACTCTGGCATTTGACCCCGGGATTGTGCCTCAAATACGCACTTGCCTGTACACGTATAAGGGTGTAAAGGACTCCTCACGGGAATGGTCATGAACTCCATAACATCTCACGAAGCATAACCTGCTGTAGCGCTACGCTACATCAGTATAACCTGATCTATGGTAGTCTTTCTAGCATGATCATTTCACAGGGTGCTTTCCCCTACGATGATTTTCTGCAGGATATCCTCTTCTGGGCCACCCTTCTCTGAGTTGCTCTCCTAAGTAGTACCCTCATGGTGAGTGCCCTCTCTGGGAGACCCTCCTTGGCGAGACCCTCGCCTGGGAGTACAATCATCTAGTAGCATCATCTCTTGGACTATGAGAAAGCGCAAGGAGCAAATGTAACTGTCCATGGGTGTTGCTGTGAGATGGATATGGAAACAGCAGGAGCTGGATATCGATGGCCACTCGCACCAAGTAGAACAATCAATTGCCTGCTGAGTTTCATAGCGGAACTTTACACATAAACTGTTCCACCTCTATGTCTGCTTGAGATTGCCTCCCTCTCTCTCACTTGCCTCCCTCTCTCTCGCTTGCCTCCCTCTCTTACACTTGCCTCCCTTTTTTTCACTTGCTCCTTCTTTTTTATTTGCCTCTTTTTTCTTATTTGCCTCTTTTTCTTTTATTTATCTCCTTTTTTTTTACTTATTTATTTATTTATTTATTTTATTCTATTTTATTCTATTTTATTCTATTTTATTCTATTTTATTTTGCTTTTTTTTATATTTATTTTTCTTTTTTTTACTTAATTTTTTTTTTATTTACTTTTCTTTTTTTCACTTGCTTTCTTTTTTCTTATTTACTTTTTTTTTAACTTGCTTTTTTTTATTTGCCTCTTTTTTTTACTTGTTTTTTTTTATTTAATTCTTTTTTTACTTTTTTTTAAAAAAATCTTTTTTAGTTTATTTATTTATCTATTTATTTATTTATTTATTTATTTATTTATTTAT